>JACXGI010005834.1:0-30046 GCA_016801175.1 Esox masquinongy
GTCCATCTACCCCTCATCCACCCCTCCATCTACCCCTCATCCACCCATCCATCTATCCCTCATCCACCCACCCATCCATCCATCCATCCATCCATCCACCTACCCGTCCATCTACCCCTCATCCACCCCTCCATCCATCCATCCATCTACCCATCCATCTACCCCTCCATCTACCCCTCCATCTACCCCTCACCCACCCATCCATCTACAGTTGTTGCCAAAGTATAGGCACCCTTGCACTTTCTTCAAATAACTGACATTGCCTCTAAAAATAATTAGAAATTGAGTAGGGTCTCCACAATTCTTTATTTCACTGTTCATTTTACAGATCCTTGTTTTTTATTCAGAACCTAATATATATCAGACAATTAATATTTTATATCAGAAAATAAACATTAATGGCATTGAAAGTGATTGACAGAGTGGACTCAATTTTCGGTAGCAGAGCCTTTGGCCAAAATAACTGCAATCAAGCGCTTCTTATAGTCCTGGATTGGCTTGTTGCATCTCTGTACTGGCAGTTTGGCCCAGTCTTCTTCTTCAAACTGTTTCAGTTTTCCCAGATTTGAAGAGTGCCTCCCAACTGCTGTTTTCAGATCTCCCTACGTTTTCTATGGGATTTAGATCTGGACTCATTGCCTGCCATTTGAGAACAGCCTAGCATTTTTCTTATTGGGTGCTTTTTTAAGTGCATTTGGGATCATTGTCCTGCTGGATGACCCATGACCCTTTACTGAGACCCAGCTTTCTGACGATTAGTTTCCAGGGACGTAGGCTACGGTGGCATGGGCCTTGTACTTCTTGGTAACATTACGTATGGTGGAGACAAGAACATCCAGGTCTGTGTAGATTGAATTCATCTTGAGATGACCTTGCATGGCTACAGTCTGGTGTCTGATGTCGTCATGCATTTCTATTGTTTTCTTTGTTTCCTCTATGCTCATTGCTTTACAAATGGGAGGTCAGTTCCAAAGTAAAGGAGTTTGAAAACTACTAGGGCCATTTTAAGAATTTTTACAAGGATATAAATTACTAAGATTTTTTGTTTTTGTTCAAATGCAAACCAAATAAACACATGCTTGCTACCTACAGATTTATGAATTCTATCACATTTGTAGAAGAAATGGCACATTATTAGTGCAAGTGTGCCAATACTTTTAATTATTTTATTTGTATAGCACTTTTCTAGTACAATTACACAAAGTGCTTTACACACAATTTAAATAGAAATACATTAAAATAATAATAAAAAAATATATTAAAACATGTATTTTAACCATGACTGTATATATTCACCATCCATCAAGCATCCAAAATCCACCATTCATCATTCATCCCTACGTCCACACATATCTAATAACTGATATTGATAGATTGACTGATTAAGAACAAGATGACCTGTTACGACTCCATGTTGTGCCAGCGAGAGTGTTTACTGGCGGAAATCACAAGAGGAGAGGGTAGCTTCGGCTTGGCTTCTCTGTTAGCATTCCTTCAGCCCTGTAAGGCCCGAGTGAACAGCAGCACTGTTTCTATGTGGTAAACCAGTGCTACTGAAACCTCAGGCTGTGGGAGCCGCAGCTGAGTTTATATTTAAACAAGCAATAATTCCTCTTTACCACTTCCATGGTGAGGGGAAAAAATAAATCCTGGTCTGTAATTCGCAGGAAGAGATTTTGGAAAAGCTAAAGGGCCAGATGAAGAGGTTGTTAAAACACAGTGTGGCTCTGAAGAAATAGAACAGGGAGAGAAAAAAAGGAAAGTAACTGAAATACCATTGTCTCCCGAAATTACCTGTTTTTCACACTATACTTTCAGTAAGTTGGTACTGGTTCTTTGCCGGGCTGAGGTCTGATGTGCCCAGAGACACTTTGGAGAAACTGAGATACAATAAGACTGGAGCTCATGAAATTTACCTTGTGCTGTTGAATAAAGACAGATGAATGAAGAGGCACTCGTAAGAGGACATGACAGAGACTGGCAATGCCATGCAGGGTTCCCAAAAGACAAGGATTTTGCACTGCCAAAATGAAGTCGCTTTTTATACCAACCTCAATTGCAGAGTGGTTGGTGGACCAGAACAGTTGTTTAAGCACAAAAGACTCATTTTCTTTTGCCGGATGCTTTCTCGTGTGGAAAAGTGGTTTTCAACTCTATGTAAAATTGTAGGCATTGTATTTCGGAAGCCTCTCAATATGTTATTTTTAAGTTGTTAGATGAACCTGACATTTAGCTACCTGAAATAAATCAGTGTGTTTGTACAGCTTTTTTGGCTTAGATATAGGTCATTAGCTATAAATATAGAAAACGTTGTCTGCCTAGTCATGAGTTTGTAAACAATGTTCTCCTTTTATAGAAGTGACATTTTCAAAACTGGCAGAGTTAATCTTAGCAAAGTGTGTACATACAGTGGCCTCCATAATTATTGAGACAGTGGAGAATTTTTTCTCTTTTTGGGCCTTAGGCGGGATTGAAGAATGTGTTGTCATTTCTAAATGGAAAAGTACTATGTACACAAACACCCTCAAATAAAAGTTTAACATTTACTGTATATTTAACCTCACGGCTTTCAAATATATACTCTGCCCTCCAGTATTGTACCCCTTGGTAGATGAAGATGAGAGAAAAAGACAATCAACAAAATGTAGTTGTTTTTTTGATCAGCGAGACCTTCAGCCATCAATCAAATTTTTTTTATATAGGCCTTTTTACATCAGCAGTTGTCGAAAAGTGCTTTTACAGATATCTAGCCTAAAATCTTCATATCAAAATATCGGAGAAGTGTAACCTTTAATTTAGGTACCATTGTTAAAAGAAAAATTTTAAAAAAAAATCAGCGCCCTCCCATTGCCAAAATAAGAGCATTGAGTTTTCTGGTATAATATTTGAAGAGATGGTAGAATGGAATGGAAAGGGATGTGTGACCAGAATCTCTCCAGATCCTTCAGTCTTTAGTTCTCACTTGGGGACACTTCAGCTCATCTGATGGGTTTTCAAGGGTTTCATGTCAGGTGCCTGGGATTCCCATTGCAAAAACTTCATTCTGTGAACAATGAGATGTTTTTGTCTTGATCTGGAGGAATGCTTTGGATCATTGTCCAGTTGGAAGATTCAACAATGCCTCAGGTTTAGCCTCCTGGCAGAGACAGACATATTTTGGAAAATATTTATAAAATGTCCTGGTATTTAATAAAGTCCATGCTGCTATATCCAAACAAGGTTCGCAACGGCTAGATAACGTCACAAATCAAATATTTTCTGCATGACAATCTCTCCTTTGACGCCAAACACATCTCGGGTGTTTGCAACCAATAAAACAACACTTTGGTCTCATCTGACTGTAGAATCTGATTCCAATCAAAGTTCCAATGATGTTGAGCTAACTCCAGGTGCTGACATTAATGTCTTGATGAGAGAGGAGACTTTCTTCTGGCAAATCGCTTGTTAGCATTGAGGTGGCATCTCGTGGTAGTTTTGGGGACTTTGTGAGCCCAAGATTCAACCAACTTCTGTAATTCTCCAACTGTGATCAATGGCAAAAGTTTTACCTCTCAAACCACATGCTTTAATGTGCTTGAGGGAAAAAATACCCCTTGGGTCTCTTACAGGCTGGTTCATCATAGCACCAGATGATTTAAACTTAATATTTGTTGCCCTAATAGTGAAGAGGGGTATTTTCAGCCATGTATTTGTTTTTATTTTCAGCCATTGCCTAATTTATGTCAAACAGTTCATGTCAAATATGTTCTGTACCTTCACACACATTTTTTTTTACAATATTCATTTATTTATGTAAAACATTTTTGTGCAATATTTCCTAGCAGTGGAGCTGCTCACATTTCTCCACAGTATGCAACTCTGCAGAATGTGACCATGGCCTGCACAATGAGATCGGTTTAGTTGATACATTTTATGGATTCTCTGTCAGGAAATGTTCAGTGCCTCCTGACAAAGTGTGTGTCATGTATATATACATATTTCCATCTCAGCACCTTGTAGTTCTGCACTATTGCTCCTTTCTCCCCATACACTGTCCACTCTTCTGTCATTTCTGGCAAGAGTTGCTTTCCGGGCCCGTTCTCTGCCTGCTTAGCTATCTTCGATTTGAAACATTGACACCAATGTTTTTGGTGTCAACCAATTTGAAACACCTTTTTAGTAAGGGCTGCAGAAAACAATAGACTTGGTTCCTTGTTAGGGTCAAACACATCCTGAGATTAGTTCTTAACTGTTGAAAGAAAAAATAAACTCAACCCAGGCACCCCAAAAAAGTTACATTGTAACATCTTAACTGCAGTTATGAGGCCAAATATTTGCAGGGTTGCTATGCAAGAGGACACAGCTTAGCTACGAGAGGTAAGTTAATAACTACAAATAAATTGGCTGAAAGATTGTCTCAGTTCCATCACGTTTTGTATGTATTTGCAATTAATTTTAAACAGTTTTGTTTTACAAGAATGTTGTCAGCGTCATAAATATTGGAAAGTGGGTGGATAATGCTGGTTGTTCAAATAGAAACATTGTCACTCAAACAAAATCCTCAGCCTTTCACTTTCAGGCCCCTGTGGGAGTTGTTCTGCCCCTGACTATTTTCAACACATTTATATATATTTTTTGGAAGAATCTCTGCTGCCATATCTCTAGTCCCGTAATAGATGACAGTTTGAGCTCTTGAGCTACACCTGAACAAGTCTAACTCAACTAAAGCTACCTGTCCTGATGACCAGACTTTCCAAACCGCAACAATTTTAGCTCTGAAAGTCTCTAGAATTCATGCCTGTCAGAAGTTATGGTGGCCCTTTTAGGTGCTTTGCTCCCCAATGCCTTTAGCAAGGCCTCTCATCTCCTTCCCAGAGCTGTATTCACAGCATATCATCTGTGTCTGAAGGACTGCTTGGCTGCTGCCTCTGAAGCTGTGCTTACAGAGTGCCCTTAATTGGGGGGGGGGGTAGCACCATTGAGATTCACAAGCTGTTAATGGTTTCCATTCCACACTCCTACCTGCTGCCAGGACAAGAGAACAGTGAATGGATTCACAGTCAGAAGAAATCTCCCCCCCAAAATTTGTCATAGTAATCCAGTGGTTTTCCTTCCACGATCTCCCTACACAATTCTGTCAGGCTCATGATTTTATTAATACTTGTTTAATTTATCAATATGCATGACCTGTGCATCGGCGTGAATATTCCCGTCACATTCAACACATTCAGCTGTGTGCACTTGCCTTAGAGGGCAATGTTCAAAGTTCAAATGTAACGGGGATGTACATACACCAGGAACCACCAACATCAAAGAGCAGTAAACCACTCCACGTAAACATATTTGCATGAATACATTTTCCACTTCTTCCATGGCATGTAACATTGCCTCTCTAATCTCCTCATGCGTTGGCAGCGACAACGGGTGCAACATTCCGAGTCCTCCAACTGTCATTTCAGGGGATATTACATGGCATTATGTCGTCAGGGACTCAATACCAATCCAGTTGTTTTTTGCAGACTCATGCATTTTTAGACATTTGAAATTTTAAGTCGCGCGTCGCAAAGTTGTTTAGTCAAAGCTTTTGATAACGCTGTCCTATTATATGTGCCTGGATCCCATGAGTAATCAATGTACCAAAACCGAGTTACATTATGTGCTGAAGTGTCCATGTCATCAGTATTCGCAAGAAATCACAGCGATTCATTCACCGTGTCTGTGGCTCAGCAAGAAAACAACAACTCATAGGTGTTATAGCTTATACTTCACCGCTACTGTAGTTGTGTTTGATGTAAATCTATCTGAATGAAGACTCTGGGATTCTGTGTGGATGCCAAGCAATGCTTTGTTTTTGGGTTGTGTAATTCACTGTTGCACAATTGCAGTTATATAAAGCTTACGTTACATGTTAGTCGATTCACTGGTATTACCTGTATAATTCAGTTTAAAACTCCCAATCAATGCAGTTATTGTACGGGGCCCTTGAAAACATCCATTACATGATGCGTAATTCAAAACCATGAGGTGGAATTTCTAACAACTTTTCTTCTCTGTCCTCCCTTTTGACGGTGTTCTTATAGATTTTATGGAAGCCTGAGGTAACGCCACCTCCATCTCTCCAGAGCGCAGATGTGCTGTCTGAGGCTGTGGCTGGTCTTAGCACTGTGGAGGAAGTCATGAAGTACCTGGAGCCCGAGCGATGGCAGCTGGACATGGATGAGCTGTACAAGCCCACGTGGCACATCCTAGGAAAATCTTTCCTCCACAACAAGAAATCTAAAGGTACAGTGACTGTGGTAAAGTGATCCGCAGTTAGGCATAAAACTCTGTGGGCAGCTTTACTGAAAAGAGAATAGTTTCACCATTTTTAAAACGGCTATTAAAATAGTAGCAATTGCTGCACTCTTTGTAGTTGAGTAAAATGTATTTCAATATTTTCAGCAATACTGTGTTCAAGACCGTTGCAGTAATTTAAAGGTCACTGGTTGTAATCTCTGAGCCGACATGGTGAAAAACTTAGTAGTTCTGTCCCTGAGCAAGACCGTTCACCAAAATTGCTCTCAGGTCATTGCTGTAAATAAGAATGTGTTGTTAGCATACTTACCAGGTAAAATAATGGTAAAAAAACAACAACAACAACATTGATCAATAACCGGGATTTTTTTTTCTCCAGGAATGGATCTTAATCTGTTGAAAGAAGAGGTGAAGCTGTACAGTTGCACGCCACGCAACTTCTCAGTCTCCCTTCGTGAAGAGCTCAAGAGGACAGATGCCATTTTCTGGCCTAGCTGCCTCCTGGTGAAGCGATGTGGGGGCAACTGTGCCTGCTGCTCACACCGTTGCTACGGCTGCCAATGTGTGCCCACGAGGGTCGTCAAGAAGTACCATGAGGTAAGAGGGTGGCGAGGGAAACTTCTAATAAAACCATGTTGTTCAAATAAATCTTCATTATCCTTATAGGATGAGCTGGAAAACCAGGAATGGTCCCGACAAGCTTTTTGGAAACCTGATCATTCTGGGAAAGTTATATAATGTTAGCAATGCTTGGCTGGGATCAATGAAACGACCAGCCAAGTAACTTTGGGTGATTAAAATGTGATACGGGTGTATTACTAATCTGTCGAATCTGTAGTGTAGATCAATCATGAGACAACAGTTTGAGATAATGAGCAGCATTAGTTCCGGTGTTGGGAGGGGAGATTTGGCCTCTGGACATGCTGGTGATTTTAGAAGAGAAGAGGGGGGAGCTTCTGGTTCTGATCTGATCTGGTTCTGAACCCAGAACTTAATAGAGCTTCTGGCTATTTACGTGAGAATTTAGCTTTGGGTTGTTAGTGTTTCAAAAATTCATCATTTAATAATTTCTGGTATGGACAATGTTGTAGCAAGTTTCGTGTTGTGTCTGGTGGAGTGACTGTTTCAGTCCACAATCCTAAAGCCCTTCCTGCCTCTCCACTCTGCGAAGGTCCTCCTGCTGAAGCACCGTAGCGGGGGACGAGGCCTTCAGAAGTCCATTGCCGATGTTTCCCTGGAGCACCACGAGGAGTGTGCCTGTGTGTGCAAGGACGACTGGGACTGATCTAAAGCTGTTTGTAGCGGCGCCACCGACTTCCCAGGAGACACTTGAGAGGGAGCAAATGAGACTGTTTTGCTTGCACTACTATCCTCCTGCTAATTAAATGAGAGTAAAAAAAAACCTGACTGGATCTACTTCCTATGTGGATAGATCGGGCTGCTGTGGACGACTTTTGGTTGGCTATGAGTGCAGTAAGGGGCAGGAGATTGATAAGACTGCGCTTGAATGGTGGAACAAACAAATGATTTGCTCTTGGAAGGCTCTCTCTCTTTGCTTCTAATAGTTAAGTAGGTGCTAAGAGATGTCTTTGGCAGCCTCAGTTTAAGTAGCCATTCTTGTTAACAGTCAACACACGTGGCCTGACAGTTCCTCGGAAAATGTACTTTTCATTCAAGTACTTTTATTATGTACTTAAGTGAGCTGCTTCTTGGCCAATCCTTCTGGTACTTTATTATTCATATTAGAAGAAAGGTCCTTTTTTATCAGTGATTCCCCAGTTCTTTTCCCTATGTTTTCAACAGTTATATCTCTGGAGTGAATTAATGATTATATTGTTGAGTCTTACTGGTGCGAACTGTATTATGTGTAAATATTTCATTTTAATGGGTTTCTTCTGTACCATCATATTTTTCTACCAAAGAAACCCTTATTAATTGTGGAAATACAGTTGCACACTATCTGGTTCTTGTGTTTTTAGTGCGTTTTAATGTACATACCGTCTCAGCAAAGGTGTCAAATCTGCTTGCTTCAGAACTTAGTATAACCCCAAGTAGTGCTTGGAACACTAGATTATTAGGTATTAGATATTTATTTGTTCAATGGAAGGGAAGTTTTCGTCCAATGTTTTTTCATGCTGAAATTGTAGTTACTCAGTTACTGTAGTAGTCATTTGCACACTAGGTGCGTGTGCATCTTCAATGTTATTCATTTCTATGTCCACACCTGGGAGTTCTCTTGTCTGCATACCAAAGTTATTGAACATGATGGCTGATGATGTATTGTGTTGTGTGTATCAGACAGTACTAATAAATCAGTCCCCACCGAGCACACCGCCACACGGACAAACGCATGTTGAATTCCCAATGTGTTATCGCTTTGCCTTCAGTCATCTAGAAGCAAGACTCCAACGGAAAAACAGTGTTTCTTTGGTTACGTTGCAGCCCATGAGTTCAAATGGGAATACAATGTCAGATTATGTTGGTTTATTTAACACAGCCGTTGTTTAATATCAAAACCAAATGACCTGAAGCGCATTTTGTACGCACACGGTGCTGTACTGAACAACCCATTGGAAAAAACATTTTAATATAGTTTGCTACACAAGTTCTGCCACATCAAATGGTCACACCCTTATTAATCTGGCCACGGTTCATCCACCGAACGGGAGCAAACCTACAACCCCGTTTCCCAAAAAGGTGGGACGCAGTGTAAATTGTAAAGAAAAACAGAATGCAATGATGTGCAAATCATTTAAACCCTATATTCAATAGGAAATGGTACAAAGACAACATATCAAATGTTGAAACTGAGAAATGTTATGTCAAAAATATATCCCCACTTTGAATTTGATGCCAGTGATACATTTCAAAAAAGCTGGGACAGGACCAACAAAAGATTAGAAAAGTTGTGTTATGCTAAAAAAAAAAACTTGGTGGAACATCTCACAACTAATTAGGTTAATTGGCAATCAGTAACATGATTGGGTATAAAAACAGAATTCCAGAGAGGATTTCAGAAGTAATGATGGGGAGGGGTTCACCACTCTGTGAAAGACTGCACAGGCGAATAGTGCAACAATTTAAGAATAACATTTCTCAATGTAAAATTGCAAAGAATTTGTGGATCTCATCATCTATGGTACATAATATAATTAAAAGATTCAGAGAATCTGGAGAAATCTCTGCACGCAAGGCACAAAGCTGAAAACCAATATTGGATGGCCGTGATCTTTGAGCCGTCAGGTGGCACTGTATTAGAACAGACAATTCTGTAGTGGACTTCACTGCATGGGCTCAGGACAGGTGTCAAATTTTAAAAAAAGAATAGTAACATTATATGTGCTAACATGAATATTCAAGTGCATGCAAACATAGCTTTCAGCTGGTTTAAAATAGTACTTGAAATGATCAAAGTTTTCCCATTGGTAATATGCTTAAGGAGGTTTCCAGAATATCTGGTCATTTTTTTGGCTTTGTACCAGGATTGCATATCTTAGACCACTTTTTTGTTAAATTATTTAATCAGTGAACAGAAATTCATAGTTAACTGTTTAGTTTTCAGAAATTCAACATGTCGTTTTCATAAAAAAACTGTTTAGCTGTTTCTGTAAGTACCACTGCCCAAAATTGTAATCGTCTTTATCAGTACTCAGTCAGGTATAATAGGAAAATGTCTGTACATACAGAGAAAGAAGTTGGTTACTTCTACTTTTAAGTAGCTTTGGGTTAGTTATCTTCAACTTTGTAGCCTTCCAATAAAGCTTTGCTGTGGTGTTTGGTGAGGCCTATGCATTCATATCAGTTCAGATCCTCCACTGTCATTATCTTGCCTTATTTCTACAGGGGATTGTTTGTGCTGGCTGATTAAAAGTCTACAAACCTCTAAGCAGGCCAGCTTCCATAGAGGAATTCTGTATGTATATAATATGTACAAAAGGACAGTCATTTCCCAAAACTATGCTCGTTCAGATGGTCCTAAGTCCTGTTTTGTTAATCATGATTTGCTGACGGCAAAGAAAATGTGTTGACCTACTGCAATTTTTTAAAGACTATCTTGCTTGGACTCATCAGAAATGTTGCGCTGATTTCTTCGCATACAGTCATGTTCATTTGATTAATGTTTATGTTTTGATGAATGTATTTATATTTTGAGATGCAACTACATTTTAAAAATACATTTACTGTTTTGCAAAATGCCAAAGTTCTGTGTCTTTAGAAAACTGTTTGCTGAAAAGGAGAGACCATTTAAATGAAATATGGATGGAGGGAATTGGGAACTACTAAGATCATTCAGTTGGCTTGATAAAGTACTGATCTGTGAAACAATGCTTTGAATGAATCAGAATTATTCACCAAATTTCTGTGCAGGGTAGATCCATCTGGAATAGGCTGTGGTATAGATAACAAGCAGAATTTCCCCGATGTCAGGTGACGCCAAAGACATTGGTGATATTTGTCTGGGGTAACCGTTTAACACATTCATGGATAACAACGTGACGTGTAGTCTAGGACAACCTTTTAACACACAGTCTGATATAATCATTAAACATCCATTAAACATCTACATTTATTGTTTTGTTTCAATGCAGTCTCTCTTTTAAGGTTTTTCTATAGACATGTAGTTACCATCTAATGGGGATTTGGGGTTTTAATTAACCTAAAATGTGACCAAGTTCTGTAGATTTGTACTAAAGGTTTTATAGTGGTAAAGGATATATTGAGATGTATATAAGTCATCCACCCTTGACCCTCCAGTTGTGTAACAAAATCACTGTCTCTAATTGTATGAAATAACAATTTTCCCCAATTTTGAGGGTAAAATATAGCTTAGTATTTGTATATATTCTTATCTTCAGGTATTTTTACATTTTTTTTTAAAGAATGCCAGTAATCATTTGGCCTTTGATGTGTCACGGTTCCCTGCAAATCAATGGATCATAAATTCATTTAGAATTAAATATTACTGAGTTTCTGTGTCACCACACATGTAGAGGGCCTGCATCGCCAAATATCCAAACACTGTGCTACATTGTTCTATCCACCCTTCAGGCCATCAGGTCAACCACAGGAGGTTCTCGTTTGTCTATTTCAGATAGATGTTCCAGGCAATTATTCTGATCTAATGTACGGGCCTGGCTGGCATTCACCGTGACGCCAGATGCTACCACATAAACCTGACGTGTCTGCTCTGGTTTTTATATTATTAAACAGACTCCCTCTCTTGGACCCAGCCAGAGTTTTGTTTTTGTGCTTGCTGGTGGAGGAAACCTCCCTATGCTGGCACAGGACATGAAACTCAGCTCAGGCAGTTGAGCATGCATATATTCCAGTGTTCCCCACCACTGTCACTATTTAAACACTTGTACAAATGTACCTCGTCTCGGTACGCTGCTGTAACAAAAACAATCACCAGTTTAACAGTCACCTCACTTGTAACATTGTATTTTTTATGCCTGAACTTAATAATATTGTAACTTGGTTTCCATGTACACACGCTACTGCTCACGTTGTTAACCTTCAGTGTCCCATGTATCTCTGTTGGTAGAGAAAAGCACTAACATCGATTCCCACGGCGGGCCAGTACAAGATATTTTCTTTTATTAGAGCATACAGAATGCTAAAATGTACAATTACAGTTTTTAGTTCACAACACCTTGAATACAATCAGTCACATCACAGTTGAGAGAACTGAGAGAACTCCAAACAGCCGCCTCCAAACCTTATCTTGATTGTTGTCTCTAATGGCTTCAGTGATGAGATGTCCTTGGTTGAATACACTTTCACAACAAATAAACCCACAAATAAACCCAGAACAAATAAACCCATTTTAGCATGCAACCATTCAGCATGAGTCCTTCACATAAAGAAAGGGACGTTATATTGTTAGACTAGCAGCTGAATTCCCATTGACAGGGTGAATACAGTTTGATATCTGGTGAAATTTTAAGTTTAAACCAAACATTTTTGTTGCACACAAGTGTGTGCTGGTTATTGTGAATACAGAGAATCAGCCACATCTGTTCCCTTGGGTTCCCCAAAACATGAAAACTGGAAGCGTTTCAGACTGCACTCCCAACACCTCAGTGGAAGCCAGCTTTCCACCATTGTCCACATTCTTTGAAAGATCTCACAGAGTGGGAGTGCTGATCTCGGATAAGGTCTCACTGGTCCATATAATCCTTATTCATTAAAAGAAAAATCCTAGATCAGCCGTCCTCTGAGACACTTCATGAATACAGCTCATATTTGGGCCTTCAAGTCTGATTTAAAATACCACACTGGAATATACTACTGCAGTTCATTATTTTTTTCTTCTTTCTAGCACTGACTTTGTTGGTTGCTATTTCACTGGCTGAAATGTAATTACTACTACTGGGTTATGTGGTTTTCCCATCTAGCTATCTTGTGACAAATGCTGATTTAAACAGGGCTTTATAATACAAATTTCACTGAATGATGAATGCATGAACTTTTAGTCGCTCTTTCGCTCTGTACTCTACATTTTAAAAAAGTATAATTTGTGCTTTGCTCCTATGCTAAATGCTAAAATGTGACTACATTCTAGCATTGTTAAGATCAGTAAAGATTGCATTGTGGGAGTAGTTTGTAACTTTGAATGATGGGAAAATCCACCAGTAATACTGTTCGATACTGTTGTCCAACATGTAATTGGGTCATGTATTAATGGAGAGGCGAAATTGGAGGGTGTATGTTACATTCTGATAATTATAGTCCTGCTTAACATTGCTGTTTCTAGGAAGCAGCTGCCTCATTGGGAAATGCACTGTCCCTCTGACATCAGATTGGTATTAATCATGGACCAGGAAACGGTTTTCCTGCACCGTAGAGGGAGGCCTCACGTTAAGTATAGGTTCAAATGTTTGACAGATGGTTCCCTTTTGGTTTGTGAGGGCATTGCTCTTACTCTTTATCTCTTCAGATGTCAGATGTTAAACCAACTGGTTTCCCCCTTAAACCTCACAGAAATGACAGAGTTAAGGAGAGCAAATCAAGAATCACCAAAATAACCACATACAACAACACTTTATTGATTTTTTCTTTTTTCTTTATCTCTCTGTCAAGGCCGTATTGATTGCCATTTTAATCACCTAGTAAATCTTTTGATTCCTAGTGCTCTTTTTATTTTATTACATTTCACTCAAGTAATTTAACAAATGCCAATTGGCCAACTAGGAAAATTGGACAGTCCAACGGTGCTGGCCGTGTGTTGCACTGGAAGCCTATGTTAGTGTATGGCCTCCTAATGTCTGGCTGCATGCGTCCTGACAAGGCCCTTAGAATTCATGCTGTGACTTACTGTATCAACCCAAAATCCCATGGCCATAAGGAAAAATGCATTATTAATGAGACTAGGGTCAAAGGTAAATGATATTTGCCACAGTAGATGGTGCTCTGACATACATTTTCCTGAGGTACACATCTAGTGTCAGGTTCCCCTCCTTCAACAGTGATTTACTTTAAGTTTAAATGTAGCAAAATGATACTGACATCTACGCAACGCCTGCACGAATAAAGTTACCCAGACATCTGAATTAAAGTGTCGTTTAGGTGGTCCAGTGATAGTTGCAAATGAGATCAGGTGCACAGGTGAATGTAGCGCATATTGTCGCTTTACTAAAAATTCAGCTGGTGTCAAAATTGGTCTTGCAGTAGACTCTTTAAATACCATGTTTTCTTAGAAATAATTGTAATAATAATCATAGAAACATGTGGGTGGGAGGGGGTAACCACAATGGCAGTAAACCACAGTGTTTATTCTGCATGACAGTTCACCAATACTGTTCTACTCATTTACTTCCACATCTTTCTATCCCTTCTCTCTTCCCTTCTTTCATCCAACCTCCCCCATTCCCAGTCCCCACCCGCTCACAAGGCAGGCACTAGGCTTGACCTCATATTTACTGGAGCCTGTTCCACTGCTAATCTCAGGGCAACCCCCCCCCCCCAGGTCTTTGATCACTACTATGTTTCTGTCCCCTCTGTCATCCAATCCTACCCACTCAGCCCCCAGATGATCATGCACTGTTGTATTTCTCTCTCTCATCACTCTCACTTCTTCTATCCCAGTGGCGTTGTTAGTTCAGCCCCCGGCCTTTTTGGACTGGCCCCAGTTTTTTTGATCCAATTCCAGAAACGTATTTACTTTTAGGATCTTTTGTGTGAGGGGTTTGCATAACTGTGTGCATAACTTGCATGATTGTATACAGATGTCTGCTTGTTTTGTGAGCTGACATTAATGCAACTGGCATCGTGTTGAGAAATGAACGCAACTTGATGGCAAAAAAAGAAAGTAGCGCATCGAGAGCGGACGAGTGCTTCGTTTTCACAGCCTGCATTTTCTTTCAGTTGCTCAGCTTCGTTGTATGACAACGAAGGGTCGTAAAGTTCCTTTGAAAAAAGGTTGACCACATCCGCTCCTCATTCACTCAGACTAATGAGTCCGCTGGTCCCAGTCATACAGAACTACCCTGTGCCATTACGTCTTTCTATCCACTCTCTCCAGATGAAACCCTGGAACTTATAATGTCCAGCCACCCACAACCGGCAGAGTAATTCCTATCCTCCTGCCCAAACTGCAGGTTTCTCAAGGCCTTCTGCAATTCCTTACTTTCCTCATCAACTCATCCCTTACCCCCTGGCTACATCTCAACTGATTTTGATGGCCAGTGTCACCCCTCTCCTATGGAAATCAGCACATTTCCTGCACACAGTTCTACTGTTCAAATTTAAAGCCATTAAGATAAGCTCTGTCTTCCAAATTTTTTTCCGTAAAAAGTTAGGGTAAGGGTCTAGATTGAGGATGGTAAGGTTGACCAGGATTTGAACTTCAAAACATCATTATCAAACAAATTTTAGAATGATGAAATGGGATTTATTTTTTGTATAATACAACAGTGTGGACACCTTAAAAATGTGTGTACTCCTCACATGTGATGTCATTATTTATTTAAGGAGCACTAATACAAAAATAAAATAATACATACATTTTTTAAGGTTAAAGACACCAGCCCACATAATTAAAAATGTTGGGAATTTACATTTTACAAGAGGAATTTATATTTTTCTGCTGAAAGGATGGACCCATCCAAAGATTATTTTTTTTACAGTGGATGCATTTAGCTTCACTGCCAAAGCCTACCTTTGCAAATGTTAGCTAGTTGAGATTTCTTTTTGACTGACTCTCATAAAAAAAAAGAATTTGCTTTGTGTTGCCATGTGGCAATACCTACATTTCAATTGGCACAAGAAGACCACCAACAGTTTGGCACAGCCTGAAGTTAACGGAGGAATAACAGTGGGTCACGAAGGTCACTAAGAAAACATGAAGACGTGAACGGTATCGTGGATGGAGTGCAGTCACCTATTTTTGGATTCAGGGAACGTGCAGCCAGGTGTTTGTCACAGTGTTCACATAAGGTGAAGCTTGTTGGCTTGTGAGAGGTAGCTCACAGGTGACGGGTGCCTGCTCCATCTGGCCCAGGATCTTGGAGGTCAGAAAGCCTCCAAGGGCCTGGCCCTAACTATTCACTGGGAGCTCCCAGTGAAAGCCAGGGGACACAGCTACTAAGACCCCCGCCGACACTGACAGATGCACAGCCAGACTCAGTCTGACACTTGAAGAATTAGACCGGTATTCAGTACACTACTGTCCATGTTTTACTTCAGTTAAAAACTAACTTAAAAGAAAATAAATAATTATAGAGACTATGGCTTTGTTGTTTTAAAGCGTGTGGATATTTATATGTTTACTATAAAGCCAGTTCTCTCTGAGATGAGAAAAGTCTCCAATTTATTGCAGTGAGTTCTTTGTGTCAAACAGCATGAAAGAAATTAGAGACAGCAGCAAAACATTTCTTTGAAAATACATTTACTAAGTAAACAATGTGTTGCTCTATTAAATTTATTAAATTGTCCTTTAATGTAGTTATCTTGGTTTTCATTGGAATGGTTTTATCCTTCACTTGTTAGTAAACCATGCAAATTCTAGAGCTTCAAATTGTCCATGACATCTATTTTTAGCAGAGATCTTCTGTAAATAAAGTGATGAGGAAGGGCAAAAACAAATGCGCTGGATCAATTGTTGATGGGGAATGTTTTTTTTATAATTTTCTTAAAACTACGACAGATGTCAGAAATGAGGCCAAGATGTATCAAACAAATCTTTTTAGCTGACTACTTTTCCTGAAATCTGACTTGAGATGGCTGATTAGTCACATCAATTGTAAATTAAAAGGGAAGACAATTTTTCACCCACATCACAGCCTGGAAGATATCATTTACAGGCAAACATTTTGTCGTAAACAGGACTTTCTCAATTTTCCTTTCTGTTGAGCAGTGTTGTGGGAGTGACAAGGGTTACAGTTTGTTAGTGGGTAGTCGAGCATGTTTTGCTTCCTCTTTCTCATGAATCAGCCTTGTTCTGCAAACCGTGTAGACCAGCTACCAGGAATCTACGTTCATTCACTCCCAAACTTGTCACGACCCACTGATCACAAAGTTCTGACAACATTCAAGAAAGGCTTTGACCCATGTGATACCTCAACAGATGTAAAAATGCAGGACTTCTCTGACTTTCATTTCACAAGAAAGTTGCACATGACAGCCAATAAGCCACAGTCAAACAACTAATAAGACACAGTCAGCAGCATAGGTACTGTCAACTTTCGTGGGGCCAACTGGCAAAAAACAATCCACAGGGGTCTAAAGTCACCAGTCAGGCCGGGGTTGTCCACAGGGGTCTAAAGTCACTAGTCAGGCCGGGGTTGTCCACAGGGGTCTAAAGTCACCAGTCAGGCCGGGGTTGTCCACAGGGGTCTAAAGTCACCAGTCAGGCCGGGGTTGTCCACAGGGGTCTAAATTCACCAGTCAGGCCGGGGTTGTCCACAGGGGTCTAAAGTCACCAGGCAGCCCAAGCAGGCAGTGGTTTCCTCATTTTCATCAGACGTTTAGGGCATGACAGTGAGGGGGAGGCTCACCCACACTTCAGCAAAACACAGGGGTTCTCTGTGACACACCAAACACACATTAATGGGACTAAATACCATCTGTTATTCTTTCCAAAAGGAAATCTAGTAGACCTCTAGCGTTAAATCTCTGACTGAATGGTATTTTTTCTGAACACCATCATTTAGTAATGAGACAAGAACCCCTCAGTGCCCTGAATAGCATTACTCAACACGAAGGCCTCAACGCCTGTTGTTATGTGGTGTCTGTGTGAGTGAGTGTGTGTGTGTAGTTTCACCTTTGTCATTGTATGAAAAAAATAACATTCGTCAATGACTTAAAAATAATCATTTAAACATGACAGAATACAGAAGTGACCTTATCATGCTACCAAGGAAATTTGTTCATTTATGGAACTTTGGAAATTTCATGTTTTCGATGTTTGGAGAGTGCACCTCTGACAATTTAGTATGACACCCAAAACACAAGAGTTTGTTCTCAAATCCATGAGTCTCTAATCTCATTCTGACTAAAACCAACCATGTAAAGTGTTATAGCACATAGTCAATAATCTCATTGTGAGCATCACAAACCAACAGTAATGTATTTCCTATAAGCACTACATTGTAGTTAGTCATGAGGATGAACTGTGCCAGGGCAAATGGTTTACGAATCCTGTTTTTTCTTTTAGACCTGTTTGAAAGGAGGGTCATGACCACATATAAGACATAACACAGCGCCAGTCAGCAGTCCAATAAATGTGCCATTCACGTCAAGAAAACTCTCCCCGGGTCCTATAATCTACTTGAGTGATGTGGTCGGCCAGAAAGAAACAACAGCCAGAGTCAGTTTGCTCTCTAATAGTGAAGGTTTACAAATTTAGGAAAACCACCCTTGCCTGACGACATGGGGCGGGCGGCCTCTTTTCTAAGAGAACGTTTCCAGCTATTTCCAAATCAGCTCCTGGAAAATCTTGAAAAAATGTCTTTCTTAATTACACAAGCTTCTCGCGAAGACATGGTACATATTCACTGCTGATAGCATAAGCAGGGAGCTAATCTGAAGCAAATGCCTATTTATCTTGGCATGAAATCGACCTAGTGCATTTCACAAACTAGGAATTAGAGGTCGTCCCTTAAATATCCTTTTAAGCTTAGGTGGCGCACATACCATAGGAGCGCTCTGTCTATACAGAATATTTCATCAGTTTCTCTTGCTTCCTTTCCATGTTAACAACACAGGCAAGTATTTCACATTCAGCACTGAGTAAGCCTAAAATAAACCAAGATTCTGACCTGATAAATACAGGTTTTTCAGGATCTTTAAAAGTGAGAAAGAATAATATTTGCCTTTGCATACCAGCATTAATGAAACATCACGATGGGCAACAAAGTATTATGAGGACACTCCAAGTTCAACAATGACTGCCAAGCGTTTTCTTTCTTCCTCTTTCCTGCGTAATATTTTTTTAACCCCACCATAAAGCCAGTGGTAGCAGCGTTTGGTAAATAAAGAATGCAACCATGTTGTTCTACATTCAGATTACGTTGCCTTCCCCTTGTAGCTGTGTGTTCCACAAAGGCTAGTCCAGCCCATGGGGGGCTTTTACTTTGAAGTGAATGAATCACCAGCTGTGATCCTCTCGGCAGTTGTCAAGGGAAACAGGCTTACCTGCTGAGCCTGTCTTGGTCATGCACCCACTGTGTGCATGCATGTGTGCATGTGTGTGTCCACGTGTGTGTGTGTGTGTGTGTGTGTGTGTATGCATGAAGAGGACATATATGGAAAGGACATTTCCATTACAATATCCATTCTAAGTATCTAAGTTCGCATTGCTTGAAACCAAGTTGTCTACCTGAACTGCAGAGAAATGTTAATGTTCAGAACTTTCTTAATCAAAGACTGGAAGACACGGCAAATTTGTGAGTGTAGCTGCATTATTTTCGGTTCAAAAGTTGGATTGGGGTCAGCTGGGCTTGCCTAGGAGGTGAAGAGATATTGCATGCTAAAGAGACTTTCTCTGAAACCTTCCCTTGGGAAAGCATTGTTTGATTGGAACAGTTCAGACATCACTTGGATGGACTGCGTCCAAGACAAGCACAGCACGTTCTGTGGCAGCGCACCAGGTCTTCATACTGGAGATCATATGCAAAAGCCTGTATGGGATCTTGAGACATTGTTGAAGCTCACTGAAAAAGTCTTTACCATTCACATTGAACCCAAAATGTCTCTCCCAAATGTGACCTGTGTTTTAATGATCTTCTGGGATGGAAAACGAAGTGCAATAGTAGTTTGTCTATCATTGATGTGGAAGATCCTATCTTTTTTGATAAATGACGTCACAATTCACAGAGCCATTCAAATCTTGCATTTCCAATCTTCTCTATAATATTTTCACCTTTGATGTACAATCGCAGAAATGCACTTCAATCGCATCACAGTGTTAACGTTATGAGAAGTTCTGTCCGTTTCTTTACCCCCTGGACAATGGCTGTGCACTTCAGGGTATTGTAAGGCTTTTACAGCGAATCAAACTTTGCAGTTGTCCATGTAAAAATGTCTTTGAAGTGTGTCTCGGATCTGTGAGATCAAACGCTCCAATATAAAACACTTATGGAATCACTAAACGTAAGCCGAATCAGAAACGTTAACCACCTGCGCTCTGGCCTATGAAACATATGAAGCCCTGATGCTTCTGACCTCCCTAGGCATTGTCCTCTATGTTACCTAAGTATGATATGATTTCTGGATCAGCAACATATTTTCTTTATGTATTAAACTGCCCAGCTGTTTGCATTAACATTCCGTCTTGGATTATACTGTCACCAAAGTCTGGATAACAGACATATCTATTGAGGTCACATTTCTGGCTCGGGGTCTCTTGATTCCAGAGATTTCTCCAAGCTCCATATTATACTGTAAATATTCTCTAAATATTTTCCTCCAAATGATCTCTCATGTTTATGTTTTACTTAATTATTTTTCAGTGGGATTATTTGTGTTTACAATGTGTTAACTTCTTTTTAGTCTACTTTGTTTTCATTGGTATGGTTTTATAATATTGTGTTTTTCCTGACTGCCTCTTCTGTAAGAAAGAAAAAGCGTAAATAAGACTAGAACAAACCCTGCTGTTCTAAATGGGAACTTAGATCATAGTCCTTAAAAGCAGGTTGGGCTTTCAGATTTAACCTTGGCACCCAGGCAGTTTGGAAACCAGTGCCCTTTGGAATGCAGCCCAATTCAACAGGATCTAAAAATGGCAATACCTTATGCCAGCACTGCAGAGATAAATGCAAATTGTCTAAATTTCACCATAAAAAGTACACTGTTGTTGTTTCACTTTAAACGACGACTTATCGCTTAAGACAACAAGAATAATGTTGCTTATTAGCAGAATGCAACTATGTCTATGTGAAATTGATAGGGTGAATGTGCCTTGTACCAGCAAGAGGCTTAAATGCAGGTAATTATGGTCTAAATTAGACTCTATCTTTTTATTGGTCTCTTAGTGCTTGGCTTTGAGGGAGCTTAAGATAAGTTGGCGTTGCACGTGGCATCTTAAATAGCCTATGGTCCTGGTCTCCTTACAACTTCAGAAATGAGCAAGCTAGGTGGTAAACATTTTAACCGTGCTACAGTGAATTATCTTCAACCAATTAACAATGCTCTCTCCCACATGTGTTTTACATCTCTGTATGACGCAAACAGTGGTATAAAACAAACCCCAGTGCTTGGAGCAAGACCAATGAAATAACCTTGTAGCAGACATTGTGGTCAGTTTCACTCAGCAAGCTACCAATTATACTCAAGTAAATGCTTTCCTGTCTTGTATTGTCATCATCTATATTTTAAATCAATAAAAGACGCCATCTTACAGCCGTCTCTCAAAGACACAAACTATACTTTACACAAGTTTTTAAAAACGCTTACATATCCATTCCGTCTGTGTTAATAATGTATACCTGTGTGTAACTCTTTTGAGACAGAGATGCTACAGTATCTCATCACAAATCAGCTTAAAGTGTTGGTGGCATGAGTTCTACTCACAGTGTCGTCAAAGACATATGAACTTTGTTGTAGTCCCAATCTGGTAAGCTATAACTCCAAAAATGTATGTAACTGATTTTTGTACATCTTTGGAATTACCCGTAATTTGTAACTTATGGTAACTAATGTAACTGGCTAATGTTAGGAACTAGTCATGATTTGTGCTTTTGTGCTGAGTCCATTTTTTCAACCCATTCCTGAATCATTCCTGAGTCTGGATTATTGGAATCTACTATATAGACTTTGGAATTCCCTCACTGTATAATTTGAATTGATCAACTTTTGGATTTGAAAAGTATGGGAATGTTAGTCATGTGGCTAAATAGCTTATGCATTCTTAACTGCATATAAAGCTAGTCTTGTTAGTGCCACTACTATGCAGCTAGAATGTGGCCAGGGCTTGCCACTGTTCTGCTCACAGTGTGGCCATAAGGGCATCCTCTTCATGTCACCAGGTAGGAGTGTGCAGTGCCTACAACACTAAGCCCAAGACGATGGGGAAGAGGATCCGATCATTGGTTGCACCAAGCTGGGGCCAAATGGGGCTACACAACCCCCAGGCATAAGCCCAGCGCCCCCATTAACACCCCAGAAGGGAACGCGAGCCGGTCACTCAAGCCGGTCACTTGAGCCGAAGCCCATCCATTGACAGTTTGCCTGGGAAGGGCACGGGCGGCTATCGAACCGATTCTTAGATAAGACACCCGTCATTCTACTTCAAACAGAGATTGGCACCCCGAGTGATAAGCACCCTGTCCTTATGGCATTTCATAACCCTAGACCCCAAAGTTAGATGGCATACGTGTTTTATGTAGACTTATATAGCCCATGTCAAGTACAAAGGGAGCCTTGACAAAAATGGCTGAGAAATGAAAATGATTCACGTGGCCTTGCTAGTGTTGAGTGGAGGGTCCTTTTCTGTGAGAAATCATCAAATGTTGGCTCACTTTTCAGCATAGGCGATTTGAGGGAGAAGGTGAAAGATATTTAAATGACCTTGCTGAAGGTCCAGAAGATCAGATTGTTTTCAATGTTTTCAACCTTCTTGACAGTTGTCCAGGATTATGGATGGTGGGGCCTCTTTATACACATGCTATAGCAAAACACTCAGATGGGACATACTGGGTCATTTGCTTCACAATCTGGTGTTATGACAACAGTCTATGAAATCATTTGGATTACATGTGCAGATATCAGTCTTTTTTTCTGTCCTAATGGTGAATGTCATTAACAATGGAGTATACAGTGACAATGACATTTTGATGTCAGGGGGATTAGTACTGTACATTAGTTAAATGTAGTGTATGATTGCAAATCTGCTTTTAAATACATTACCAAAAATGCTTATTGTAATTTACTGGAATTCCTGTTTTTGATGACTTTATAATGTTAAATAATTTAGAAAGTGTAAGTAGAGAGAACATTACAGTTTTGATGTGTTCTGTTTATTTAGTTCCATTTTAAAATGGTGTGTAAAAACCACATTAAACCAAACTAAACAGGAAATAATGTTAAAATAGAGGAAGGTAGAGTGGCTTTTAAGAGTGGACCCTGATCCACTAAAACACAGCTATTACACTACATCATAGCTTCTGTGAAAGGAGTAAAAGATACATTTGTTAAAGGCTGTTAATGTTGGTGCATGACATGAAATGACTGATACCATTCTGTTAAGAGGTTATTTATCCTATACTATGCCTAATTTAATGAACATTAAAAAAGGTTGTGACAGCTACTGCATATGACATGGAAATAAAAGTAATTGTATAAAGGTCTATGCAGTCAAATCACATTTTTCTTACAAACGTTGATGAAACGCTTTTAAATTATTCAAAGCTACGTTATTTCTTGATAGTTGCTGCTTGAAAATACAACCTTCAAACGGCCATCTTATAAGTAGGTTTTTGCAGGTTTAAGATCTGACTAACTTATGACTTGAATTAGAATCACATCCAATTGCCATATAGTACACATATTGAGAACATGGTGTAATTGTGCCGCTAGTGGTAGACAACATAAAGAACCAAGATATAGACATGCTGGTTTAATGAAAGATGACATACAAGTATATGCGAATGGATGCTGAGCATGTTTATACAGACATGCAGCTGATTTAGACATTCACAGTATCAATTAAGTGTATGTATATAGGAGCAAGGCAATTTTCATGGCTGTATTGTGGAGCTTTTTAGTTAACAGTTTGGTGATGTTTTGATGTGGCCAGCAAAGTCCCTGAGGGACATAAAGCCGGTTTCTGAGTGACACAGCACAGGGAAAGAAACTGCTCTGGTGGCTGCACTGATCCGTTTCTGCTGGTCTGGCTTCTGCCTGACACTGTTTTAAACAGTTGGGGGTGACCGGGGCGGTGGTGGTCAGCAATGATATTTCCTGCGCACCTCCTCACCCTGAAACCATGTAGGACCTCGATGGAGGGCAGGTGACAGCTGATGACCTTTTCTGCAGACCATATACACTGCAATGTAGTTCACCCCTGTAGCAAACGGATGCAGACCCAAATCAGACAGTCATATCGCACAATTGACTGAGACATCGTTACTTCACCAGAAAGAGGAAACAACCACGGTAACAGGTGCATACACAACCATGCGGGGAACAAAGGAAACACAGGGTTGTCAGAATGTGCCGGAAGTGCTCAGAAAGATCTGAAGAAGGTATCACCAGGCACAGCAACCTCCTGGATCTCAGTCTCCTTCACATGGCTACTGGTAGACATTGACGAGGATCCAAAATGGCTTCCATACCATGCACCGTTGCTGTGACAAGAATATGGAAAACTGTGGGAATGACAAACTTTTAGTAAACCGATACTGGTTAACTTCTGTAGCAGCAGTGTTCTGTAGTGACTCTTATTAGTGCTTTTAATGAGCAATTGGACTAAATATTGTGGAGACTCATAACATTTTGTCCCGACAAGGTTTAAGTGTGTTCTTTGCTTTAGCTGTTACATTACACTGTATTGTTCATGTCAAAACACTTGGGTTTTGTGGTCATGTCAATACACTTGGGTTTTGTGGACAACTTATGGCCAAACTCGACAACATTGCTGTTCAATATTGTACACAGTTAACAGTATCATTAATGCTTTTTTTTATTAGAATCTAAAGTTTTGGTACGATAGATGTTTAAATTCAACACATAGAAACAGAGATGTTTGTTCACAAAGCCCGGTTGATGAAAAAAATCTTACTGCGGGACTAAAGAGTCAGGGCTTGGTACAGGTCATTGTTTCCACGGGCTCTGCTGAATGGTTGCGGGCACTGCCAAGGCAGAGACTAATCAAGGTGACGGGCCATGGCATTCCCACAACAGGGATCACAGAAGGTACAGTCCGTGGGGTGCTTTGAAAATCTGGCGGTGGGACCGCTCCCAATTTCGGTGTGTCAAACCAAAGCTCCTGAGCTCAGACTGACCCAGGGCTGGAAATCTTCCGTGGCACATTTCATTTCAGATCAAAGAGGTCCAACCCAACAACCCAATTCCAGTTGTGAAAGAAAAAAAAAACCCATTGAAAACATCTGCAAAAGAAAGCATAATATTTCCTCAGGGATTACTCCAGAGTGGGATGTATCCAAACAACCTGTGAGCAGCCACACCCACGACCACAAGGGCCACGAGAGTCTGACATGTCAAAGAGCTCCTGCAACCCCATTGGTTAGTGTTTTGACAGAACGGCAGTGGGCGTCTGTGTCAGGGGAGTGGGAATGGTCATGATTTAAACACTTAAATTATGCTCTTAAACTGCCTTCTAGAAAACGCTCTGGTAGTCTGGCTTATGTGATGTGTTCTCTGCGGGGCCAAAAGTTACAGATTTAAGTGCATCCAGTTGCTTAACAGAAAAACTCTGTCGAGGCCATACTAAAACTGGATGGCTGTTAATGTACTGTGTCAGATAGGAACAACCTACCGATTATTAACTCAATCAAGTCATGGGAAATAAAGCACACCGGAGTATAACTTCTAATTTAGCATTGCAGTGAATTACACTTTTCCAGTAAGCATGGGTGTTGAGTATTTGCTGTATGTTGTACAGGTATTGCCAATAGAAACAGAGTGGATTCTGTTTCCATGTGACAGTAACATCATGCCTTTATTGGACTCGCAGTGAAGAGAGTGGTTTCTATGACAATCCAACAATCACACTCAACAGTGAGCCAGGCATGGAGAGCATAGCTAAAGCGCTGCTTCTCAAGCTGCCCGTGAGATGTAGTTGCTATGGTAATCAGCATCCTTAGTAAGTAACACATAGGAGAACATGGCCACTGTGAGGAGAGTTACGCAACCCCTTCGAGAAAGCGCATGAATGACATTGACGGCTCACTGGAGGGCGTTTGAAAGAATCAGGGTAATGCTAGCTAGAATAACGTCATGCATGCCTTGTTCACACTGCTCTTCCACGCACCAGTGAGGACCGCATGAACCATGTTGGATGCTTTCAACTACTGTCACTGGGGGTACGCATGTTGTTTTCAGAGACCACATTGGATCTTACTCAGCCTAAGTGCCTTCATGTCAGCGTTAAAATGTAAAACACTGTATTTAAAATAACCAACCATTAATAAACAGAATGCTAATGGTCTGTACTCCTTAATAATAAAAAGGATGCAATTACAATTTTATTGCAATTGCATAATTTATCTACATTATACTACAGTATTTGTCCTTAAACAAGAGTTGGGCCCCTAAACAACAGTCATTATTTGTAATTACCAATTTTGGATGTGCAAATATTATCTTAATGACTTCTTCTTTCCAGATTTTTCGCTCAAAGACCAAGTCCAACATGTGATTATAGTAATAGCTCCTAAATGTTAAAGCTTGTTAAAGCACTTGGCTCAATGTTCGTCAGTAGATGAGTTCATGTTGTTTCAAGATTTCAAAGAACGTGATGTATTTTCACCATGTTATTTGTGATGTGATATGCATATGACACCATAGGAGAACTTTATTTCGTCAATCTGTTTACATGATTCAAGCAAATGGAGAAAAATCAGGCTAAGTGCATTATAAAAGGAAATCAGGTGTCAGTGTTTGGACATAATATTTGCATAAGTATGCAAAACTGTGCCGAATTCATTAAACAAAAACATCACTGATACAGGATTTAATCAAAGCCCTGGTGGAACATTGTTGGAACATTATTGGTGTTTTTATAAGATGAGGTTTTTAATTTAAATGAATTTGTTTTGATCCTGGGAGTCTATGTTCTCATTCAGTGTTGTTAAGGTGCTATCAAATTCACATTTGATTGTCTGTTGAGCTAAAGACTAGAATTTTTGTTTAATAGTCAAGGATTGACCAGCATTCTGCAGGAGCAAAAATCTCAGGATCACTTTGCATGTCAGAATCTTACTTAAGGAACTCCCACTTTGTTGTAATGCAATTCCAAGTCATATTACTTTATGTTTTTAACACTGAGGGGTGTGACTCATCATTTTAACATCTGTAGGAGATGATCTTGGTTAAAAAAGCAGAAGGCACCTCTCCAGAAATATATGAGTAATGATTATCCATACTTGCATTATATTAAATAAAGTTCTTTAAACAATGTGACAATGTCACAGAAATACTAAATAGGGTGATGAGAATTGTAACATTTTAGAAACTGACTGCTGTATTGGTTTGTCATCATATCTTTAATCATCTCATTATCTTGATTAACAGACCACTTAAATACACACACACACACACACACACATGCATTATCATCAATACACAAACAAACAAACCCACATAGAGACACGGACAGAAAATAATCAAAAGATTGCAGATTGTCACAACTGCATGAGGCTGTTTGTTAAAAAAACCTGGGTATCACCGAAGATATACTGCAGAGTTATACTACACATTCAGCTTATTAAATCATGTCACATTTATTTATGGGCTTGAGATATCACACAAAAGCTATAAGAGACATTGTCAAATGCAATCCTCCAGTTGTTACCACTGTGTTTTTCTGAAACAAAATCACCAGGGCATTTGAGATAATAAAGAGCCACATCTGAGTTATATCCCAGGCAATTCTTTCCGAACATGTTTGACACAATAAGACAGGTTGCTGAGCAACAACCCACAGAGTCCTTGACACAGTCGCCTGTTTAGAAACAACCATGTAGCAATATATGGCTGTCCATCCAGAGAGCGCAGTGTTAAACCGGTGCAGTGAAAATACACAACTTAAAACAATTATTATAATGCTTGACATGGTCATTTTTTACTGTACAAGTGTGCAAGGATCAGTTTGTTGTTTAGAGTTTGTTTTTAATTAGTGTTTATAACAACAAAATAGTCTGTTAAAATGAATATGACACTTTAAACATGAAGATGACAGTGTAAACATGAATTATTAAAACCACTATTAGTCACCCCTATTTGGCACCATTTGAACAGTACTAAGAGACTTGGGCTGAGTGACTCAATGTACTGGTGATCACCATAGATCCTGGTTAGTAGGCTGTATTTTAAGTTAATTTGGTCTTTTAAACCTTTTTGTTTGCACTGATTGCCCACAGTTATATCAGTTATGGACCAGGAAGGCTAGAGTCCCTGTAATGACAAAGATGGGCTTAATCTGTAGTATGGCTAGTTTGGTAAGACTGTATTGAAATATAAAACAAAATAGGATTAGCAACAGCATTATCCATTCCCATCAGATACTTAGCATAAACACTATCATTTGTAAGTTGCAGGGCAGTTATTTTCTTTTCATTTAAAATGTGTCTGTGAGGGATCTTCTAAAGGAAAAGAGCACAACGAGCCTACAGTGAACGTTTTGCGCGGTGTTTAATGACATATCTGGAAAGCGCCCCGTCGTGCCTGATGTGAACTAAAGTGAGCTCTGATGTCTGGAGTAAGCAAATATTAGCTCCTAAGCATTTCAAGCTGGCTACAAGGAAAATCAACAGAGATGCTTGAAGCATATTTCAGATCTACTGTAGGGCAAAGTAATCGAGCAGCACAGTGACATTGATCAAACAATTACTAGGTACCGACCCAAAAATGCTTGACCCAAAAATGCAGTTTTATCACACTGCTTGACACCCCCTCATTATCATATTGCAAAAAGAAATACAGAAATAAATAAATGAAGAAATTAAAATATAAATAAAGAGTGATTATTAGATAATAGATATATGTAATGAAATAATTGTAAAAAAATGAATTCCTTTTGATTAGCATTCTTGTATTTCTTAGCTCATTTATTTATTTACATGTGTATTAATAAAAATATTGATTATTGCAATTACTTATATATTTCTGTGTGCATCTATTTATTTATTTATAATTATGGCAGGTTTGGTCCTCCATATTCTGGCAAACTAAGACAACTGGAAACTAGGACCTTTTATGTCCCTACACAAATTTTCAGTCCTTGTTAAAAGGCCTGTTGTTAGTCTATTCAGAAAGCATTCTACAGCTCTTAGACCTGTTTTTCTTAAATGGAACAGAATATTTGTTCTACAACACAAAACTGTCAGTATAATCCATTATAAATAAATCAAGAATAACACTTCAGCTTCCCTCTACACATCACGTTGCTTTGCTACTGTATCAGCATTGTGTTATTGTTCTACTGCCTACACCCGAAAGTCACAAAAAATCAGACAGAATGAGAATTTGCTTCATCCACAGACAATCAAACAACAATCAACAATTCTTGGCCTTGGGCGCTGCCATTGGTTGCAACTGAGGTTTGGCAGTGCAGCAGCTTTAAGGTGTTTCAAAGGATGCAGTTCCCTCGATGCCGGATTGCAGAAAGCAAAGTGTATGGAGAGTGTTGCCATTTCTGAGGTGGAGAGGTTAGCGAGATAATTAGCAATTTAGTGGCCTTTTCTCCAGTAATGACTAGGACTACAGCCAGACTACAGTGATGTTTTTAAAAAGTAACCACCTTGTCAGGTGGACTTTGACAAGAGATGCATTTTTATAATTACATATTCCACAAAAATTCACATAAGCTGTAGATACATACAGTGGGGCAACAAAGTATTTAGTCAGCCACCAATTGTGCAAGTTCTCCCACTTAAAAAGATGAGAGAGGCCTGTAATTTTCATCATAGGTACACTTCAACTATGAGAGACAAAATGAAAAAGAAAATCCAGAAAATCACATTGTAGGTTTTTTAATGAATTTATTGGTAAATTATGGTGGAAAATAAGTATTTGGTCAATAACAAAAGTTCATTTCAATACTTTGTTATATACCCTTTGTTGGCAATGACAGAGGTCAAACGTTTTCTGTAAGTCTTCACAAGGTTTTCGCACACTGTTGCTGGTATTTTGGCCCATTCCTCCATGCAGATCTCCTCTAGAGCAGTGATGTTTTGGGGCTGTCGCTGGGCAACACAGACTTTCAACTCCCTCCAAAGATTTTCTATGGGTTTGAGATCTGGTGACTGGCTTGGCCACTCCAGGACCTTGAAATGCTTCTTACGAAGCCACTCCTTCGTTGCCCGGGCGGTGTGTTTGGGATCATTTTCATGCTGAAAGACCCAGCCACATTTCATCTTCAATGCCCTTGCTGATGGAAGGAGGTTTTCACTCAAAATCTCATGATACATGGCCCCAATCCTCTTCTGGATCATCCAAATGCTCTCTAGCAAACCTCAGACGGGCCTGGACATGTACTGGCTTAAGCAGGGGGACACGTCTGGCACTGCAGGATTTGAGTCCCTGGCGGCGTAGTGTATTACTGATGGTAGCCTTTGTTACTTTAGTCCCAGCTGTCTGCAGGTCATTTACT
>JACXGI010005834.1:30146-44948 GCA_016801175.1 Esox masquinongy
GGTGTCTTTTATACTGATAACAAGTTCAAACAGGTGCCATTAATACAGGTAACGAGTGGAGGACAGAGGAGCCTCTTAAAGAAGAAGTTACAGGTCTGTGAGAGCCAGAAATCTTGCTTGTTTGTAGGTGACCAAATACTTATTTTACCGAGGAATTTACCAATAAATTCATTAAAAATCCTACAATGTGATTTTTTTTCTCATTTTGTCTCTCATAGTTGAAGTGTACCTATGATGAAAATTACAGGCCTCTCTCATCTTTTTAAGTGGGAGAACTTGCACAATTGGTGGCTGACTAAATACTTTTTTGCCCCACTGTATTTTGTGAGCAGCATCATTTTTGGTCATAATGCCTCTTTCGAAATTGAGATTTGTGAGACTTAGGCATGTTTTTAAATTTCCTAGATGAAGCAAATTAGGGATGGATATCAAACATACCCTCCTTCCCACTAACATGGACCATAAAGCCCAGGGACCATTGCTGTGAACGGAGAAACCGTTCCATCTAATCGTAGCAGCAAAACCTCCAGTGAGTGAAACTACCCATTATACAGCAGTCTTGGACTTTCAGAAGACAACACAAATGTTATGTTGAAAGAATACTTGAACCCTATACCTTTAAGGGTAGGTTATTAGGTTCAGTAGAGGGACCTTTTTTGTTGATGGGTGGTGGATGGTCAAGGGGCCGGAACATTAGAAATAAAATATTTGTACACTGCCATACAGTAACTAAGCTGAAAAGGAAATTGTATCTAAAAACAACAACAATGTCCAATAATGTTGGGCACCAACATGAATAATTTGATACAACTTCTTTAAAAGCCTGATTTGATAAAAATAGGGTTGAGGTTGTTTAATACAGTATTGACATGCTTCCCATACATAACACCTGTATAACCATACTACACATATAAACCACAAACACGGCCAGATAGCACATTATAAAAGGGTTAACAGTTGTTGTTCCAATTTTGGTCACATATATTCTCTGCATTCCTTAGTTGATGCTAGTGCCCACTTCGTCTAGCTAAACATGTTTGTAGCTAGCTTATCATTTAAAAAAAAAGATTCCGCTTTAGCTAACGTTACATAACCCCACTCCGTTAGATGGTAGCTGTGTCTGGAGAGGACCTTCTATCCTTCCACCGATGAGGCTGCAAAGTAGGCAGGTGTTCAAGAGCCCTGTGTTGCAGCTGTGGGCCTGTTTGTTCTCACTGGGGTGTTGGTCCTCGGCTGATACGGGAAAGGCTGCATTCACGCCACACTATATACTACACTTTATTCTGTAGAAAAGAATCATGTCTGCCATCTCAGCGTGGAAATGAAATTGAGCAAATCACTTTTATGTTGGTGCTAGATTATGGTGGTGTGCTATCATTATGGTGATGTGCTATCAGATTCAGTCTATCATGCAGCTCTGCGTTTTATTACTGGTGCAAACATTTGCACACGTCATTGTCTCTTATACATTTCCATCGGCTGGGGATTCTGGACTACCAGACATTGGTTCATTGTTGTATTTAAGGCTGTCCTGCAGAAAGAATCTCACACCTGAAAATTACTGGAAAAACAACAGTTATCAGATACATGACTGGTGGTACATGACTAGATACTGATGGCATTTTACATACATTAACTTTGTACTGTGAATACTTTTGATAATGTGTGTGTGCTTCATATCCATGTGTTTCTATATCTTTTATCAATATTTTAGATATAATATTATGTAATACAGAGCTCAACTATAAAAGAGATCTGGGTCTCAGCTTGTCTTCTCTGTAGAAAAAAAAAACTTGGTTTAAAAGGACAATATGTAAGATTTTTACTGTACCATTAGCATAAAAGCAAGAAAAAATGACCAGTAGACATCTGCAATTAATGTTTTAAGTTAGCGTTTCCAAAAATCTTTTTCTACAATATTAATCCAAGTGACTGACATATTCCCTATCTAAATTTTCTTGCTGGACTGTCTATCTGTTAACAATGACTTGTAATCTTCTTATACTCGCTTTAGACACTCGCAGTTCTATCCTTACCTCCCTAAACCTCCCTGGACTAGCTAGTACTATACCAGTCTCATTTGGTAGGGGAAGACAAGGAGACAAGTCAGGTTATTGTTTAGAGGCAGGATTCTACACAGTGCCCCATTAATAGTTGATGCTTTGATGCCCATCTCCCCAATCTCTTAATCTTTTTATCACACTGCTTGCTCACCCAGGAAGTATTTGTCAGCACACATCCTGGGGAAGATAACCAGGAATTCAAGCTTGCAATTATTCAGGATTGAGCTTGCAGGGACTCAATCTACTACAAGGTGTCGCTAGAGTGTGAAGCAATGTTTCAGCACCTTCTGCTGGACCCTCAGATTGTCAGTATGCTGTGATAGTTCAGCTGTACTGTAAGGCCATTTTTAGACCACTGCCCAGATTGGGAGTCCCATTGTGGATTGTTTCAGATTATTTTATACAACCCCATTTCCAAAAAAGTTGGGACTGTGCTTAAAAGCAAATAAAAAGAGAATGCAATGATGTACAAATCATGCATCCCTGTATTTAATTGAAAATAGTACAATGACAAGATATCATATGTTCCAACTGAGAAATTATTATTATTATTATTATAAATTATTGTTTTTGGAAAACTACATGTCCATTTTGAGTTTGATGCCAGCAAAACGTTTCAAAAAAGTTGGGACAGGGGCATGTTTACAACTGTGTTGCATCACCTCCTCTTTTAACAATGCTCTGTAAGTGTTTGGGAACTGAGGAGAACAATTGATGTAGTTTTGAAAGTGAAATGTTTTCTCATTCTTGCTTGAAATAGGATTTCAGCTCCTCAACAGTTCGAGGTCTCCTTTGTCATATTTTTCGCTTCATAATGTGTAAAATGTTTTCATTGGGGGACAGGTCTGGACTGCAGACAGGCCAGTTTAGCACCTGGACTCTTTTACAACAGAGCCATGCTGTTGTAATACATGCAGAATGTGGTCTTGCTGAAATAACCAAGAACTTCCTTGAAAAAGACATTGTCTGGATTGCAGCAAATGTTGCTCCAAAACCTGTATATATTGTTCAGTATTAATGGTGTCTTCACAGATGTCCAAGTCACCCATGCCATGTGAACAAATGCACCCCCATACCATCATGGATGCTGGGCTTTGAACTGTGCACTGATAAGAAGCCAGATGGTCCCTCACCTCTTTAGCCCAGAGGATGTGGCATCCATGATTCCCAACAAGACAGTTTTCCATTTCGCCTCAGTCCATCTTAAATAAGCTTTGCCCCAGAGAAGACGGCAGCGTTTCTGGATCTTGTTTATATATGGTTTCTTGTTTGCATGGTAGAGTTTTAACTTGCATTTGTGGATGCAGTGACATACTGTGTTCACAGACAATGGTTTTCAGAAGTGTTCCTGAGCCCATACAGTGATGTCCACTACAGAATCATGTCTGTTTTTAATGCAGTGCCGCCTGAGGGCCCGAAGATCACGGCCATCCAATATTAGTTTTCGGCCTTGTCCCTTGCGTGCAGAGATTTCTCCGCATTCTCTGAATCTTTTAATGATTTTATGTACTGTAGATGATGAGATCCCCAAACTCTTTGCAATTTTACATTGAGAAACATTATTCTTAAATTATTGCACTATTTGCCGGAGCAGCATTTCACAGAGTGGAATCTTTTTCTTCTGAATGACTCATCCTCTCTGGGCTGTTCTATTTATACCTAATCATGTTACTGACCTGTTGCCAATAAACCTAATTAGTTGTGAGATGTTCCACCATCTTTTTTTTAGCATTACATTAACTTTTACAGTCTTTTGTTGCCCCGTCCCAGCTTTTTTGAAATGTGTTGCAGGCATCAAATTCAAAGTGGGCATATATTTTTCACAAACAATAACATTTCAAAGTTTCAAAGTTTGATATGTTGTCTTTGTACTTTTTTCTGTTGAATATGGGTTTTAAATGCTTTGCACATCATTGCATTCTGTTTTTCTTTACATTTTACACAGCGTCCCAACTTTTTTGGAAACAGGGTTGTACATGAAATGTTCCTAGAGTGACTAAAGAGGGACCAACAATTAAACACCCTCAAGATTAAAATATTGTTTTCCTTATTGAGTTTTTCTTACTGAGGCGAATTAGACAAATGTATCCACTCTTCAAAAGCTCTGCCTATTTTGCCTGAGGACAAAATGTGTTATTAGACTTTTTACGGACAGTTTTGATGAGAGAATCAAATTGCCTTGAGGCCCTAGTGTGGGTTATCAAATGCAGTACAAAGTTGTATTATTCTCTATTAATTCATGAAGCCATGATCAACCAGACTAAAAAAAAATATGATAAAAAAGACAATAGAACACAGTGCAAATGTTGTTTTTTACTTCCAAATAACAGTAAAGGGGACAATGTCTATGTTTCCCAGTTTCCACAGGCTTATGTTACCTCAACCCTATGTTTTCTTGGCCCTATATTACCTCAGCTCTGTGTTTGCTCAGCTCGGTTTGCTCAGCTCTATGTTAGTCTTATCTGCTCTCGGTGCTATGTTCATTCATACCTACAGTACACTATATGGCCAAAAGTGTGTGGACACCCAACTATCACACATATATGAGCTTGTTGGACATCCCATTCCAAAACCATGGACATTACAGATTTTTGCGATTGCATACAAATTCCAAACACTTGCGGAATTTGGCTCCATGTTTCAAAACTCTACACACAAGCCAATAAAACACAACACTTGGAGATAAACATCTCACTTCTATGTCACAATGAAACTCTGCAATCAAAACCTAACAATCCTTTTCTAAATGACATTTTTGCAACAGAATGATACACAGATGCACAATTTGAATTACTCTTTCAAAGCAGCAACAACTTGAAAAGGACAGTAACAACAAAGCAAGTACTTTGTATATTTTTATAATTTTTTCATACAAGCTTCTGTGAAAGATTGTTCCGGTACATCTACTCACATTTCAATGAACACAGAAAGGCTTCAAAAAAATATATACAGCTTATTTGTCTGTCGTTACACGTTTTTATAACAACAAAAACACACAAAGAATAGTGAAGAATAGAATTACAGTACAGTAGTCAACACAAAATGTTAGTGTAAAGTCCGAGAAACAAAAATAATTACAGTAAAAATACAGTGAAATGGTAAACAAAAAATAGTATTGTAAGGGATGGGACGGATGGTTCATGGATCCTACCTTCTATTAGGGTCTGGCCACATCACCTCATCCACATCACAGGCAATGTCGTCCCTGGCTAGGCAACGGGGAGAACATCACCTTCCATTCCATATCCAACCCTGGGTTTACCACACCTCAATGTCTCCGCATGCGTCTTCCATTGCTTGCGGAAGAGGCAGGAGGTTCACCAAAGTGTCACTAATGTGGTCGGAAATATGTCTCCGTCTATTGCCTGGTCCCCTTCTATGTTCTTGTCCTCCTCCTACTCCTCCTCTTCCTTTCTCTCCTCCTCTTCCTCTCGCTGCCTCCATGTTTGCGAAGTTCTCACAAAAAAGGTGAGCTTACCTGAGGTCTATTTGTAGTGCTTAGGCTCAGACTAGTTGGTTTTCAATTACTGCATAAGTGTTTTCATGTGTGGGGGTTTTGCCAATTTCAGGTAAGTTTTGCATTTTGAATAGAAGTGTTTTCCCAATGATTGCAAGAGATTTCATTCTTGAACGAAGTGTAAGAAACAGTGTGTAGTGTTTTTCAAAGTGTGGCAAACAAAGTGTAAACAAAGTGCAAAGTGTGTTGCAGAATGGCAAGTAAAGTGCCCCCCCCCTTGCAACTATAACAGCCGCTACTCTTGCAGTAACTAATGACAAGATTTTGGCACTGATGCTGGCACTGATGTTGGATGAGACGGCCATGTAATCACCATTACAATTCATCCCAAAGGTGTTCAATGGGGTTGAGGTCCCACTCAAAGGGTTGCCCTCCGAAAGCCTCAGGTCTTGGAAGCCCACCAGGACGGGACCCTAATGAGACTTCTCCATCTGGTCTCTGTCTACAAAATGAACCTGCAGTGTGTCCAATGTAGAGCCAGATGATGCATTTGGGGATATTGGAGCTAGTCAGATAAAAACATGACAAAATTTGGACGGTAGGGCAGGGTTGTGTCTAGCACCCTGGTTCATTGGTACTGGCCATTCAGCACTAGTTTGCCAGCTAGCTTTTCCCCACTAGCCCCACTAGCCACTAGCCTTATTCCTTCCCTTCAGCTCCACATAATTCACGTCACCAGCCAGCCTAGCTAAATTCAGCTGCACCTAGGTAGCCCAAAGCTCATCCAGAACATCAGTATCTATGAATCAGTGAATCTGAATGTCAGTGAATCTGAATGTCAGTGAATCTGGAATGTTCATGTTTGTGGGTTTGCGGGTCCACTTGAAGATGCTCTGCTTCGGCAGCCTGCGAGGTATCAGTGGTGAATTCCCTAACTATGTCACAGAGCAATTGTGGGGTCAGAAGAAACCACAGCAGTCACCAAATTGACCACTACCTGGCTAAGAAAGCTCCATGATACCTACCCTTTTCCAGAATGAAGTGCAGCTGTACAGAATGAAGTGTGTGTGTTTGTGTGTGTGTGTGTTCCTCATTGTCCATCTGTGTCCTCTGCGTATGCTTGCACACGTAAAATATGTTCCATGGTACTATGAATGTGTGAGTGGGAGAATGCAAACAAGAGAGACAGACAGACAGACAGACAGACAGAAAGACGGACAGATAGGCTGACAGACTGAGTAAAAAAGGAAACACCTAGAACATGAACACAGTGAGTCCTTTCATTCTTTAATCAACACACGATTGGTTCCAGTGAACTGTTAATATTACCCACAAGTCATATTTCATCAAAATGAGATGATTGCAATACAGCATGGGAGCTCAACGCTGGTAAGGCTTTCTGCTGATGCCATCCTTCATGTTTCTGAGTGATTCCCCCCATGCCTCCCTCCTCTTCACAACCAAATGTTACGGCCATTTAAATTGGGACTGTAGCATCCAGGGACACACTGTAACCCAATTACCAACAGTCACACCGGTCTGGAGGAGGTTGAAGCTGACGACAAAGGTCATTTTTAAAGATGGACGCCCCTACGGACCATGTGGATCTGATGTAACTTGTCTGTAATGTCATTTCCACCCTAATTAACACAAAAATTATGTTCCTTTTTTTTTTTTACTCTGGAAGTCAACAAATTATAACACACACATTCACCTCAGGCAGCAGCACAAATACAGCAATTTGGAAAAGATACAGCAATCTGGAAAAGTGGGTTTTTTGTTTTTACAGTGGCAGTGCTTGACCCATTGAATCATATGTACTATATTTGTCCAGATATGTTTTTATAGCACAACTTTACTTTTTTTTACAGAGCAAAAGAAAAGCATTTATTTGCCCTAAAGTATTAGACTATTGAACCACAGTAACAAGGGCTATTCAGAGGTAGGAAATTGGGTCGATGAAGTTGGAGGCCGTCTGGATGTGTGGAGTGTGAACATTTCCTGGATTTTTGTTTCTGGAACATTCTGATTACCCATACAGTATCAGTTTCAAAGCAGGTTGGCGCCATCCACCAGAGCAGCTTGAGCTGTAGGCCACATTGGGCAACACACCTCAGCCAAACCTTAGACAGATTCATGTGGTATGTGTACAAAAGTGGTTGATGCAAAAGTAATGGGTCCTATTCAGCATATCTAATGATACAATTTCCGTGTAAAGACTGTTTTCTACTAAGCCAAATTATATTTTTGTACATGAATACAACAGTTGTTGTCTAGTGACAATAAAAATGAACTATGATAGAGAGTAATGACACAGTCATTGACACACTGTAAAAAATGTGGTTATTCATTCTAGCTGTTATTATTTCTTCATTGTAATAGGCCCACAATGTTGCTTTCTCAAGTCCAATTTAGATTACAGTGTTTTTGTTGCATAACAATTAGAAGTTGTCCTTTTCATGTTTAGAAGTGTCTGCTTAAGTACACCACCTGTTCACATTGCTGGTAGCATAGCTAGCATACAGAAACCGGGGTCTCAAAGTTGTTTATAGCTGTAATGCTGTTGACTGGTGAAAATAACATTAGCATGAGCTAGAGTTTGAAAGAATTAACATATGTTGGAGTATCATAATCCGAATATTATCTGAACATAGTGTGAAATACATATATAAACAACAGCCTAAACGTTCTCATGCTTTGCCCCACATTTCCATCATTTTGGGTCAAATTCCATTGACCTTTTGAACACTAATTGGAACTGTCTGACAGTTCTGTGGCCTGATAAAAGTCTAGAACCGTGTCTATTCTCATTTGTGATAATGATCAACAAGTAATGAGGAGACGATCAAGGAACATTCTCAGTGACCGTGACTTGATCAATGAATTGGCCCAAAAGTAGTCAATGCAACACTGACTGGAGGTAGACATTACGAAAAGGAACAGGGCCTTGGATGTTTTCTCCTCTCTTCAGCCCAAGTTGAGGCAATTGACAGCGAGATAAAGAGCCTTCTCTAGGAACAAGAGCTACTTACCTGACCTGTTAATTGTCATCAGTTACTGTACAGTTACTGTAAGAGACAGAGTAAATTTTGAATGACAACATAAACTATGCGGATATGGAAGACAACCTCCACACAGTATTCTGCATTAAATGACAAGGGGTTTCCTCTGAAAGGAGATTTTAGCTTGTAGATGTGTGATATCTGAGATGCCCGTCAACAGCCCTCCCAGAATCATGTCTGGCAAGGAACAAGGAGTGGTGGCACACAGCACTCTCTAACTGACAGTTAATGATGAAGCAGGAAATACTGCCATCATGAGGACATATTAAAAATGATTCATGATTCCAATTTCTGCAGCCATTTTGTTAATCAATACAATGTCCTACATCTTCTAACAGAGTCCCCAAACCTATTCATCTAAGACCTTTGACAAGCAAATCTGGATGAATCCGAATGAATCTGGATGAATCCGAATGAATCTGGACGAATCCACAGATCACTGTCTAAACGTCTAAACATTACCCTATTTAGATGTACTTGACATTTTACTAATTTAGCGGACGCTCTGATCAAGAGCAACTCACAGGACTATTTACCACTACCTTGTACCAGGGCATACCTTGTACAAGGGCATATCAACCTGTTTTTTTAACCATTTTTGTTTCAAGATTTAACCCAGTGACCTTTTAATTACTTGTCATAGCTGCTAAGCTACCTGCCAGCCATTCTCTCACCTCGGCTAGCGTGACAGACAGACGGCACAATAAACGAACCACTGAGGTGGTTCCCTTCCTGCGTTGACTAGTCATAACATCGCTGAACACCACACAACTTCATAGGGTCACACCTTACCTCCAGAGCCGCTGCTCTCGCACATTAAGGTGACCTTTTCCCAGAAATCACCACACTCCGCTGAAAGGTGTGTGTGTGCATATCTGTGTGTGCGCATGAAGCAGGAGGTGCTTACACTTGCCTTTTGATGTGGCCATTTGGGCCCAGGTTTCGGGGGAAGTGGTGGTTGCATGACCTTGGAAGTTTACACAGATGAAACGTCGTTCTCCAGGATGTTTCCAGCTGAGAAGTGAACAAGGGGTACATTCTTAAGGATGTGGCGGGAGGGAGGGAGGGAGGGAGGGAGGCGAGGAGTGATGAGGTGTCTGTGGTATTGCCTGATGTTTTGGGTTGTGTGTTACACCATTCATTCAAATGACCCTCAGCCCCCAAATCAACTGTGGAAAAATAATCAGATCTTTCCCACTCTCCATAGACCGGGACTGTGTGAAACAACATATTTATTATGTCACAATATATGAAACAATATAGAATACTATATGAAGAGCACTTAGACACGTGTGTCTGTATGCGTCGTGGTGTGTTGCCGTATGTCTGCATGGGTGGTTGTGTGTTGCCGCGTGTCTCCATGCATGGTTGTGTGTTGCCGTTGTGTCTGCATGCGTGGTTGTGTGTTGCCGTGTGTCTGCATGGGTGGTTGTGTGTTGCCGTGTGTCTCCATGCGTGAGTGCTTGTTGCCGTGTGTCTCCATGCGTGGTTGTGTGTGAGTTGATGGAAGAACGATTGAATAAATAAAGGTTGGTTAGTACAGCAGCTACAAATCTAAGGAAAATCTGCTTCTCACATCACAGTACCGCAAACAACACGTCCTCATGAAGGCAAACTGAAAATGGGATACATACTGTAGGCCTGACCAGTGACCTGTATGACCTTATCCACATTGTCCCTCCCACTAAGTCAATACATCACAGACAAAGGACCTGTGGTTTTAAAGGTGTAAAACCCATGGTGGCTTGTGAGGAGGAAACACAACGTTTCCATAGGATGTTTCTATCCGGCCTTTTTAGACTTTCTATGTCACTATTACACTATTATCTTGCCGTTCTCCTCTTGACATTCGAAAAATCTGTTTTGACGTAAACCAAAAATATGATGAATAATTTAAAAAAGAAAATCTAAAAAATGTTGACATTTCACACGTGGACAGATCATTAGCCATTGTTACATCTACTCAGGCCAGCCGATGCAGTCGTTGAAACATCGTCCTCAGGGCTTCTGATTGCAGCATGTGCATTTTTAATCGCAGTTGCGTAGCAACCCATCTCAAACCCGAACACAGTTTTACCCACCAGAACAGCTCCACCTCCTCCAGAGAACTGTCACTTTGGTTTCACAGCCCACCACATTCACTTGCATATGACAGTGTTCTACAGTTAAGTGATAGCGAATTTGAATTTAAATCTGTTTGACAAGGTGCAATATTCATTTTCAGCAGTTTTGCCACTATGTAATAGTGATTAAATATGGGCATACTATCAATTGTGTTCCTATGAAGCAGTTAAAGCTGTTAATTTCAGCCAATATCTTTTTGCTGGATTGACATTTTAAAGTGGATAACCTAGAATAAATTAGAAACTCCTTGTGAAATGTTCATTTCAAACACTCACATAGCCTCTTGAATCTTTCAGTTGCACAAGACATAACCTTATTTCACCATTCGCTTAATAAAGAATTGATCATGCTGCCGTCTGCTGAGATAAAACAGGGCTTTATTAGATAACTGCGGTTTAGTATTCTGGGTACATCATGACACACACACAACACACCCACATAATGAATAGAGGGGCAAGCCAAGCGGGATTCTTTATTATGCAGCCATGTAGCTGGACTGTGAGTGTGTCTGATTTATGTTGGGAGGCTTGGGACCGATTTGTCAGATTGAAGAGAGAGAGAGAGAGAGAGAGAGAGAGAAAGAGAGAGAGAGAGAGAGAGCTTTTAGGGCAGGGGCGTCACAAAGCCTCAGTGTGCCTTTCATTTCCAACCAATACCCACAACACACACACACCAACACACACATGCACACAACTTGAAACTCACAGACCCTAGATGCTGAGGTTTTCCTTTATGGCAACAGGATGTTCTAATGTCGACCTGCTCCCCGTTGTGATGACAGGAAGGCACATATCTCCAGCACATGGCTGGCTGAGGACACCTGAGCACAGGTAGGCAGGCAGGCAGGAAGGCACTTATCTCAGCTCTTTTCCCAGCTAACTCTGATGTTTTTCTAGGCCACTTCTTATGCCTGGCTGGTCATCTGGGACTGAAATATAACAGTTGCTTTAGCAGCATGGACTGTATGTAACTAGGTGTTCTGTATATCTAAGCTGAAACCCCATACATGCCCACTGGTCATACGCTTCGTTGGGTTCATATTGCAGCTTCTCCCATTTTTCTTGACGATAAACGACTTCTGTCGGCACACTGGATTAGTCAGGTGTAAACTAAAATGCTGTGTTGAGTTGTTCTATAGGTCCAGCAGATCTATAGCAGCCCGTAATTTGACCCCGTTTCTCACCTTACCTATTTCCAAGTGTCCAATTCGCTTTGCCTTGTTGCCACAGTTCCCATTGGGTTCTGGAGAGTCAAAAATAAGGACTTACCTTCTGATGCAAATACAGCTTTTGCCCTTTTGTTTCTTACAACACTAATCCCTCAAACAAGAAATTTTCAAGAATCACGCTAATGGAGAAGAGGGCTTCTCCGACTAACTGAACAAAGGAAATAAACTAAAGAATAACTACAATAAAGCTTGCTGTAGCTTAACCCGCCACAAGGAGTTATTAGATTGCAAAGAGGCAGGGAAACCCGGTCCATAGTCTCTCCCACCCCAGAAGTTGCTGAGCCAATTTTCATCTCCCTTCTTAGACAGCCGCACCACTTAAATACATCGGGTGTTGAATCATTTTAAAAGGTCTTGTACGTGGCACTGAGGGCCCATATTAGAAACAAGTGCTTTGGTTTTAGCTTTTGATGTGTAGTACCACATTATCTCCAAAACATAACAAGACATGATCACAACAATATTGACATTTTTTAAATACTGTGATTATTTTGAAGAACGTCTAAGACAGTGATTCATTTCTGCCAGGTCTATCCAATTTTGGGACCTGTTGCTTCCCATTGAGGTTAACAAAAGATAGAAGAACATTGGTCAAAAGAAACAGCGCCGTACAGTCTTCAACTCTAGCTTTAGATGATGGAGAGTGTTTTGTTGTACAGTACTTTATTGCCTTGCAACTTTAAATTGTGTTTTAATTGCCAAGGCGAGTCACCGCAAATGCTCGACATTTCACTAGCCTGTTAACAGTTATTATTTTAATACAAGTTATTTGCTGAGCGCTGACTTTTCGAGGAAGACTTGTCGTTCACTTGGATAGAAAATATGCGTCCTTTATCTGGCTAGGTATAGTAAAAGTGCGGACCAAACAAACTGCGGGAATTATGAAGGCGAACAGAGCAGAATTTATACAATAGAAATGTCCTTTCCCCTTTTTAGAATATACGGTAACATATCTCAGTAACTGAATGGTTTGGCATGGCATATTATTGAACTGGCACAAAACAAAGGAATCTGAGATTCTGGGTGTAAGTGTCAAAGGTAAAAAGCGTTGGGATTGCTTTCCCTTGGTTTTTACCTTAAAATTAAATAGAGTTTATTACAAGCTGGGACGAAATATAAGGGAAATTAATCCCAAGTGTGCAGGATGATTTCCAAGTTCTTCAAATATATCATCCACTTAAACAACCACCCTATCTGCATGTCGTACATGAGCTACAAAAATTAGGCTGCAGGTTTCAATGGTACTAAAGCGCCCTCAAGTGGATTCGACTCTTGCCAGAATACCATCACATACTTCCTCTTATTACATCGACGGTCAGATGGAAAACATATATTAACCTGTACAATCGATTCATAAAAAAACAAAATCAGTTAATTCAGTAATGGTAAAGTATTTAATTTACTATGGCCCAATTTTCCAACAATGGCTTTATTCAACGCCGAGGAATTGCGGAATGCTCGATATGTCAAGGTACATTTTTGATCCAACCGACGTTTACATTGAAGGCAGCTTCCGCTATCGCGGAAATTCCAGCACGTTAGGCCAAAGCCACATAATTCAATAGGGGGCGGTATTCTCCTGAATGGTTATATTTTCCTGAATTTGGATCAAAGAAGAAATGCGCGAAGAAAATTGAGCACGAACTTTAAACTATTTTAGGCTATAATGTAGTTTGTTCTTCCCTTCAAATGACGATTGCAACTCTGTTTCTCATTTTTCTCCTAAACTTACTTGGCGATGTTACTCCTAAAAGTCGCGTTTGGGAAACTGTGAGGAAGTGCAACTGCTCTGCAGACACCGATGTTTATTTCAAGTCGTTTAGAGAACTATTTAATAGGAGTTATAAACTCCCCAGCGATTATTATCGGAGCAAATCTTATTTTAAGGTAGTCCTTTCTGTTTTATTTTGTATGTTAATATTATGTGCGCGCAACGTTTGCGTTTTGTCAATAACGATTTGTGTAGGAAGAGGATATACTTGTCTGGGCTAGTACTGATTCTGTTTAACCCCATTTGCCTTTATAAACAGCAGCTATGTTTCCAATGTGGTCAGTTTAATTCAGACTGGTCTTTGAAGGTTACGAGATGAAAACTAAGAACTACCACCTACCCAGCTCCACCACAGGTTTACTTTCACTTTCAGAAAGTAGTGGACTTGTAAATGAGCCAGCCTACATTGCTAGGTTGGTTTGGAGGAATCTCAGCCCAGATCTAGCTTGCCTATACCACATTTGATTCATCCATTTTTTACATTTATTGAAGCAATTATCACTATGACATTGTGGACATAACTGGCCTGATTTTTCTTTTGATGAATGATGCATATTACGATTATGTATATGTGTTCTGCTTACACTGATAGCGCAGATAGCGGCGCTATTAAAAGCAATTGATGATGCATTTTCAAAATTACATGGTAGTACGCCCAGCATCGGTGCAGCAACCTTGGGGGACGATGTTTACTGTAACTTTGTTATGAGTAACCAATAAATGTCAGAATAGTAGTGAGTGATGCTACTAAATAAATTGTGGTTCTTCCCTGTGGAAAAGAGATTGTAGAAGAGTTGTTTCGTGGTCTACAGTGTCAATCGGCCACCTCTGTTTTATGTTTCAGAACTCCATCAAAAGGCATGCGTACCTTAACTCATTTTCAACAACCCCAAACTGTGCAAAGTATGGCATTAACCAGTTTTCAGATTTATCAGTAAAGGAATTCAGAGGTACTTATTTTAAAATATGTAATTTCTGCAACTGAACAGCCTATGCATATTTAAGTTATCTTGCTTGCTGGGTTTGTAAAAAAGATATAATAAAAAATAAATTAACCATAAGATGCGTATTAGCCTACTTGACCTTTGAAAATGTGT
>JACXGI010005835.1:0-13239 GCA_016801175.1 Esox masquinongy
ACTAAGGAGTGGCTCCGTAAGAAGCATCTCAAGGTCCTGGAGTGGCCTAGCCAGTCTCCAGACCTGAACCCAATAGAAAATCTTTGGAGGGAGCTGAAAGTCCGTATTGCCCAGCGACAGCCCCAAAACCTGAAGGATCTGGAGAAGGTCTGTATGGAGGAGTGGGCCAAAATCCCTGCTGCAGTGTGTGCAAACCTGGACAAGAACTACAGGAAACGTATGATCTCTGTAATTGCAAACAAAGGTTTCTGTACCAAATATTAAGTTCTGCTTTTCTGATGTATCAAATACTTATGTCATGCAATAAAATGCAAATTAATTATTTAAAAATCATACAATGTGATTTTCTGGATTTTTGTTTTAGATTCCGTTTCTCACAGTTGAAGTGTACCTATGATAAAAATTATAGACCTCTACATGCTTTGTAAGTAGGAAAACCTGCAAAATCAGCTGTGTATCAAATACTTGTTCTCCCCACTGTATATTCAATCCACAGGGACCAATGAATTAACATCATATGTTATTTAAAAAAACTGTCAATTCCAAGAAGAGCACAGGCAAAAGACAAACCTTGTACATGGCAAGAAGAGTAGGATGAGTACCAACCTTTAAATACAAACCTCTTTACATTGGTTTGTTTCACCCACCAACCAAGTTTCCTGTCTCTAGACAAAAACCTGGAGATTCACCTCCTGTCATGTCTTGTATGTTATGTATATAATGTGTCACGTTAGGTTTCTGTACTGCGTATGTAGATTTCCTGTCACTGTGGCTGTCAGAGCACAGTAGTAGAAAGCAGAGTCTGTTACTTCAGTTGAGGAGGTCTTCAGATCCAAGTTTTGTCATTATTCATTTTGGCAGAAAGACGGGAATCCAGATTATTGGCCCGTGTCTCAGACCCGGTTCCGTGCAGGACAAGCAGGATAAACTGAGGAGCTGATCCAGGGTCCTGGCGATACCATTGAAGAGAAACTGCAGCTGAGTAGGTGCATGAAAATGTGACATTACTACCTGACAGAGAATAAACCTCAAGTCTTGTTGGTTCAATAGTCTGACCATTACAGACACCTGTAAAAGATACAACATGTTATTTCATTGTTAGTATGTTATCAATATATTTAAACAGTTTTTATACAAAATAACCCAGCAAAAAATAAATATCAGTTCTTACATGCAAGTACTACTAGCAAAGCAAATGTGGGGTTGGACATAGCGTCTGAAACTGTTAGATGAAATGACAGAACACAGCAACATTTGTTTAGAAAGGTTTATCTCCCTCCTCACTAACCTCTAAAGACCCTCCCCTAAACACAGAGTTTACAGATGAGCAGAAGCAGACTTCTCCCTTCTGCTGAATACAACTCTGTTATGTCTTTTATGCAGTTAAATATGACTGCCTTTGTAGCCCAGTATTGGATATTTTACAAAAGAGTGTTATCACCATTTACTTTCTTGAATTCAGTGCACAGGAGCTGTCAGAAGGACCATAACTGTAAACACTATAAAAAATTGAAAACATTTCCTGATGGCAAGATGAGTAAGATATTTATTTATTATTATTATTTATTTATGTTCCCTTATTCAATATTTGCAGGAAATCATTAAGCGAGGGACAATAAACAAACCCATAGAAAGTTATTCAGCTGCCCTTGAACATTGAACTTCCAATTGAGCCTGTTTTCCAGTTCATGTCCCAACCTGATTCTACTCCACATGACAATTAATGGGAACTTGCATGTCTGACCACAGCACTTATTTGATTAATGACAATAACATGCTAAATTTGGACAACATTCATTAAAGGGAAATCAAAACAAATCTCTACATTTTTCTAAATTCATAAATTGCTTGAAGTTATTGTCAGACTGCCTCTCTACGCCTGCAACTCTCATTCAGGGAGAGCTGGGTTGAGGAGGTGTGAGTGCAGAGTCATCTGGAAAAAGGACTTCATGAAAAACAAATGTTCAGTGAAAACACAAAATTGGGTAACTCTAATCGATTGTGCTACATATGTTTTCAATAAAAAATATAAGTCACATGTTTTGAAGTAGACATTTTCTAACCTCCTAAGACAGTGTGATTATTTTTTTACTTGGTTTATGCTCTAACTATTATACAACAATTAGCCCAAACATCAGAGCATTTTGGAGTTTGTTTTACGTTATTAGAAAAATAAATGCCCCTACAGTATATACAAGCAAGTGCAATGCAACATACATAGTCTTTGCGTCGCACAATTTGAGAGGCTGCCAAAATCTGCATAATATATGTCTGCTTAAAAGAAAATACTGCCCATTATATGACAATAAGTGATGCTGAAATTTTGAGGTTTGTTTTCAGAACAAAGGCAACTTTTTTGGGCCCCTGAAGCCCTCTACCTCACACTGGTCATTAATAAAGTTAAAACCCACTTTGGCAGTCATTCCTTTCAGTTCTCTACAACAAAAAACTCTCAAACTACAGTACACACGTTCATTGTTCCTTCCTCCTTTTAAATCAAATTGCCTGTGATGCTACCAGATTACTACAACTACTAAGCACATTATCTGTTTGTATACTGTATGGTGTGCCCTACAGACTATTTGGCCCATTTCATCATCTCTAATTATAGTAAAAGTGAATAGAGGAAAATTGTAGATGACAGGTTGTGAAGCATGAACACCAGTTGCTGACTAAAAGCTCAACATCAACTGATAATTTATTTCCTGGTTGTATAATTTCTTGTGAGGATTCAGAATCCAATTTTTAGTTATATATTGAAGCTCCCCCCACTGACAATGTTTGTCAAACCAAGTTGCACAGTATATGATTTTAAAGCAGTTACTTCAAACAGTTGACAATACATGGTAATACATTTTTAAGAAACTGACAGGTCTACTTCCTGAATTATGTATCACTGTATGTGTCACTGTGGATGTTGTTACAGCACAGAAGTAGGTGACAGTGCAGAAGTTAGACATTTTATGTACAGTGTTCCAAGGGTTTTCTTTTTGTTGGCGACAGCTGCCAACATAGAGCGACATCATCAAACTTATTGTTTACTAGTAGAAAATATATGTTTTCTTTGAATGTTTGGTGAATTTATGCTTTTTATGTTTTTGTTGTTACAGTCATCAGTCTTTTGTTCATGTAAAAAATGATAAACACTTATATTCTACATTAAAATTGTTGTTTATGTTGTTGTTTAAATGTTTGAAATCCTGCATTTTCTAATGTGTTTAATTATCTGCTGCCATCTAAAGCTAAGGCCCAAATATACTTCACGCTAAGTACGTGTACGCATATGCAGGATGGCTGCCACTCGTATCCTATGTACTTTTGGTCCGTACTTTGTGCACGTCTCCCTAGGCCTTGAGTGTACGCATAAGCAGGTGAAATACCAACAGAAATCATGGGGCAGTATATCCATGAGGTTCTGCGAGACTGAAACATCGAAGTAGTAGTACACAAAGAATACGTTTAATGGTCTAATGCACCATCTTCGTTGACATCACTGCCACTCTTTTTTGTTGTTTTCTTAAGACATAAATTTATAACAGTACCATCTCCTCTGTCACCATATCAGTTCCACATATTGACTGTTATGTTACACTAGGCTCCTCCTGACTCAATTTAAATGGTGCATCTCATTCCAGTTTATGGCAAAATTGTCCAATTAAAGAAGTAACTAGAGAAGAAATGATGTAAGGTTTTTGTACAGTGTGTCTGTGTTTCCTGTCACTGTGGGCATCAGAGCACAGTAGTACAGAGCAGAGTCTGTCACATACGCTGAGGAGATCTTCAGATCTACAAGTTTCTCATATTTGTTAACAGTAGCTGTCAGACGAGGGTATGGAGGAACTGCAGGAACTACAGACCCATCTGGTGTGATGAACAGGAGAAAATCTGGTCTGGATCTGGGATATTGGCGGTACCACTGTACATTGTAGATATTTCCATTATATTTACAGGAGAGATTGACATTCCTTCCCCCCTGAACCAGCTGTTCAGTTGTCAAAGGACTTATTGAATCCCCAAAACTGTTTTCTGCAACAAAGTTGAGACATCAAAATGTTAATAGTTATGATAGCTATAAAATACATACTAATTTCTGAAAAATATCTATGCCATAAAAAACATTTTACCAGAATACACAGCTATATCAATGATTGGAATTTTACTTGATAGAAAATACATTAAAAAGATGAGAGCAGCAATTTAACACCATGTGATAACTCACTTAAAACTATTAAGAGAACAAAAGAGATGACAAACATCTTTATAATTTGAAGAAAAACAGACTTCAAGCACTGAAACCTGACAGACTAGTCTCCTCCTGTACAATCACCTCTCCAAGGCTTCATGTACATCTTATATTTCACAGTCCCTCCTCTTGACACCGATTTGAAACATGTTGTCTGGTTGTTGTACAGTGTGTCTGTGTTTCCTGTCACTGTGGGCTGCAGAGCACAGTACTACAGAGCAGAGTCTGTCACTTCAACAGAGGAGATCTTCAGATCCACACGGTTTTTCTCTTCATTTACTCTAACAGAATGTCTATTTTGGGTTGATCCCTTCATTCCTTCAATGGCAAGGAGCATGAATTCTGGTTTGGATCCTGGGTGTTGTTGGTACACATTAAAGTATCAGTACCATAAGATCCAGTGTAGTTGCAGGACAGAGTAACAACATCCCCCTCAAAAACATGTTCTTCAGTCCTGACTGGATTAATGTCCTCCTCGTAACTGATTCCTGAAATAATGGTAAACATGCTATAAATAAATCATATTGCAATTAATGTACTGTAATTCTTTACTGACATAATGTAAATTTCTGCACTGCAAAGCCAAACCCTTTTACTTACCAATGAACATTGAAAGAAATAGAATTGTATAAAACATGTTTAAGGGACCTGACTAACTTGGATTAATCTGGTGTTAAGTAAGAGTTTATCACTGACATTTCCTCAGGCATCTTCTAGACTGTAATGTCAGATCACTCATTGACTGTAGCTCCACCTCTCTTCAGTAAATATGACTGGGTATTTGAGTTATATATGAATAATATGGAGGTATATTTGAGTTCATCTGTATCTTTTCGCTTTGTTTGTTACATGTCATCATCATGATCTTTCCACACCTATACATTTTGCACTAGTTCTGAAAGCGGGTTGTTTCAGCTCATGACTTCCATCTACTGGTTAATTCTGTCAATTACACCTGTTCCATAATAAAATAATTTACATTCCAGAAATATACTGTCTTCATTTAATCTAGTACTGAAAAAAACTATAGGCACACATAGTATGAGCAAACACATGTTATAAGGTGACACAACACACAGTAGGGAAACTACTCTAGCCCTCTTGACACACAGTGAAAGCAGAAGATTCACAGCACACAGACTCTCAACTATCGACTAATATAAGCTACAACTTACTGCACACAAGGTATCAGACTGATACATCATGGTCCTAGGAGCAAACAAACATACAAACACAAAGTAAATAGACCCTTTCATTACAAATTATGTTGGAAAACCATTGACTAAACAGCTGTACTGTTCTACCAGGCTTACAAGCCACCTACAATGTAATTCAAAAGTATATAGACATACATTGGTCAGGGACATATTGAACATTTAAATGTAGCATTGATAAACAATTAGCTTCCATAGTTAATGAGACCTCTTCAGGCATGTGCAGTCTCAGGGACTGGTATGAACCGGTGGTAGACACACATGTATGGTGACCTGAAATGTTTACTTGACTACTGAATGGTAGATACAGCTAGGCAGTACCTGGCTCCAACATACATGGTCATGTGTTCCCAGAAAGATATGAAACACACCATGTAAAGCACCCAGTCAACCCCCCAAACACAGATGAAGGCTCAAGCCCCATACACATGAAAACGTGTGTCATTAGGCCATAGGTCCTTATTCAATGTATGCAGAGTCTTTATAGCCTTTTGAATTCAATCTGTCTTGCTATTGTAATGAATGGGTTAAGGGAGTGTTGAGTGAATTTTCTTGAACTAATGTACATTTTACAATTGTCTTCTGAACATGAAGGTGTCTGATAGGACCCACCACCGTACTCTCAATGCATTTTCCCTAGGGATTGTGTCTTCATCAATGACCCTTATAAGTGTTCCACTAACTTGTATTACTTGTTGGTGTAACTGATGTCATCATTTAGAAACCAGAGAAATCTGAGAAGGTCAGAATCTTTGACAGGCACCTTGACTTGGTGCAACATGGCTTCCACATCAGTAGCAACTAGATCTTGTCATTGTATCTGACAATGTGGTACCTTATAATATCGCCCCCCAATCAAATACCAACTGGATCTTCTTTGTTGGATGAAACACCCAAAATGTGGTATGTACTAAACCTTGTCAGTGATGTCACTCATAAATGGAGAAACCTCTGCATGACAAAAGGGGTTCTTGTTGAACTTCCCTCTCAGGATAAGAGCATGCTGTTCCGCATCGTTGTGGTTCTTCTGGCATGTTAATAACCCCTTTCCTGAGAGGCAGACCAATATTGAAATGCCCGTCTAGGACTCTAGTACACTGTGAGACCTTGTCCATGAACTGGAGATTTGTTCTCACTGTACATGAAGACTGAAGTCCCTGGTATGTGTTGTGAATACAGTACAAGGGTGACCACAGTTCTCTGATCGTGACCTCTGACATAAGATATCAAATTGTGATATTGTTGATCCACACCACAGAAAATAATTTTGGTCTGTAGGTTTTTGTACAGCCTTTAAAACACTTTTTATCACTGTGTTGAGTGTAACAGCACAGTATTAGAGAGCTGTGTCTGACACTGTTTGTCGTTGAATGATCAGTTCAGTTGATGTATCAGATGTTGTGGATTGATATCTGTTATCAGGGATGTGTTCACTCCTAGATGATCTGGCACCTTTCAACAGTATAAACGGAGGTGTCTGCTTAGAATAATAACGGTACCAGTAAAGGGAATTAATTGTGTCTGTTGTTTCATATGTACATTTCAGAGTCACAGATTCTCCTTCTGTGCTGATCACTTCCTTATTTCCAGGTTTAATACTATCCCCAGCAGTCAGTCCTGTAAAGAAACAACACCAAAATAACAAACCGTTCAATCTACATGCTGTTCTAAACATTTGAAAATGTTTAGTATACTTATACATACATATACAGTATATAAAGCCTTACTTACCAACCAGTGCTGAAAACAGTATGAGTGAAGTGATCAATATCATGATGTATGTGACAGGATAAAGCCTAGACAGAGGTTTTATTGGTCTGATACACAGTGGGTTTTGATATGTGATATTCAGACTGTGTATGTACAATGTGGGACATGTTTTGTTTATGAAACTACCACCTCCTTCAAGAGGAGGAGACACCTGCTGATCATTTGCAGTGGATGAGAGTTTTGTGTAATACTGAGGTTAATCTGTGTACAGAAGACATGGAGTTAGTTATAAAATATGTTGCACATTTTAGTAGTTTATTTGTTAATTGGTCTATAAAAACCTTCTGTTTTTGATAACATGTTCTGAAACAGTCTGCAATGACAGTTGCTATTCCTTATTTCATGTAGTGTTTATAAACCAAAAACATATTTTATATTTTTGTGGTTTACTCAACAACAATTCAGATTTCATGTGTGCAAAAATATGCTAAGCCCTAAGAAGCGATAACTTGGAGTAAACGTCTCCTATGAACTCTTACCAACCTCTGACTATTTTGAGGGATTATTGCTCTCTCTTCCTTGCAGAACTCAGCCTAATGAGTTGGGTTTCAGGGGTGTTGTGATTGCACTGCCCTCTTCAGGTTCTGCCACAGCATCTCGATTAGATTAAGGTCAGGACTTTGACTTGGCCAATCCAAAACACAAATCTTCTTTCGCCTAAGCCATTATTTGGTAGATATGTTTGAATTATTTGGGTCGTTGTCTTGTGTAAAGACCCATTTTCGGCCCAGTTTAAGCTCCTTCATTGATGAGAAGTCTTCTAGTCTACCTCATGCTTCTCTGATGTGTTGTCTTCCAGGTCCAGAGGAGACCAGTCGACCCATTGCCACTTGGGGTTGTCTTATTTGTCCACCTGCACTAATTCCATTTTCATTTAGTTTTTGATTCCTCTAAATCAACATATGGATTTGGTAACTATAAACCTGTTACATCAGATCAAAAAGACTGGTTCTGATTCAAACTTTTATGGTGGAGACCACAAAGATCTATAATCACACAAGGGGTTCACAGACTCTGATATTGTATCAATGTTTATAAATTAGTTCATTCTGTCACGCATTTGTCTGGCAATCAGCTTTTGTATGCAAGTTTTCTGTCATTATGGGCTGCAGGGCACAGTAATAAATGAAGATTTATGTGTTGATTATTGTGATCTTCACAAATGTTAAAATAACAAAAACAACAGATCAATGAATTTTCCTGTTCTCATTGTAATCACTCAATTTACTGGTACTCAAATTCAGAGAACATAGTTCTCTTTCTTTCTTGGATGTCTATCTCATTTATTATAGTGATTGGATTATAATTGGGAAATGAAACACAGAACTCACTAACAAGGCCAGAGAAAATAAAGAAAGCATCCACATAGCTGGATACATTAAAAAAAGACTGACACTAAACAAGCATGGCTGATTATCTCTGCAGAAATATTTCAGTGTTCCTGATTGGATAAATCCTGCAGCTCCACTTACATATACTGTCAAAGTCACGGGGTTGTAAACAACAAAATTGGTTCCTATGTGAGGTATTTAATCCTCACATCATAGAGTTGATGCAGTCATTTGTTTTTAAGAGTTTTAATACAGTCAAATTACAGTATACAGCTTCATGAAGGAACAGTTTGAAATAATTCTGGAAAGATTTTTGTGCAGTGTCTCTGAGTTTCCTGTCACTATGGGCCTCACAGCACATTAAAACAGAGGACGCTGTCCCCTCAGAAGAGAAGATCTCCAGATCCACACATTTGTCATGTGGTAGAGTGATCCCTTTTGCAGGCTTGTATTCCGTCATTAGTAACTGTGATGCTGATATGATTTATTGTCGATACCATTGAGGTGTGCATGCAGAGGTATGTTTGCAAGAGATTTTATCTGTTTTATAGAACAGTCCTGTTCCATAAAATGAAATTCTATGGGGGGAATGGGTGCTGGTGGTCCCAACTTCGCCGGCTTCTGCACCCTCAATCTCCTGGCCGTCTTCCTCCACCTTCATCTCTTTCTTCATCTTCCAGGCAACTGGTTATTTTGACCAGTTGTTATTTTCTGCAAATAAATACTCTAAATGACAATATTTTTATTTGGAATTTAGGAGTAATGTTATCAGTAGTTTATAGAATAAAACAAAACTGTTCATTTTACTCAAAATGTTTGTTTTACCTACCTATAACTATGATCAGGAACAACACTAAATTTAGCAAAACCATATTAGAAGAAGAGAGGCAAACTTGAGCTCTGAAAGTTTCTGCCTGTTTTTACATAATTTACAGCTCATCATTCCGTCCTCAACATATAGTAGATATGTTACATATGTGTGACTTACAGGATGTCGTTTCTTCATGGTTTACGCGTCTTTAAATTGTCTTCATTTTTCTTTAAAAACTATCTTGATGAACAACAATGAACAGTTGACTATATTGAGGCCTTGGGTTAGGACACAATTGTTTACATCATCTGAACATGAAACACAAACCAATATGAGTAGACTGACCTGGACACCACATCATATATACACACGTCATTGGTGGTTGGGTAAAATTACTGGGTAAGCCAAGTTAAAAAAAAATCCATATTATAACTTTTATTCATGACCTGTACATTCTGACCTAGATTCTCAGAACTCAATGATTTTAGAATGAGGAGGTGTAAATCTATAGGTGTTTTGCTGATCTGGAAAGTGGACTAAATGTGGTTAGGGTTTGGGCTATGAAGCTAGGGTTTGGGCTATGGCTAAAACAGAGTATTTTAAAAATATTCATTCATATTCCAGTTGATAACCTCCTTCCCTTCATCAGATGTTATATGTTTTTGTACAGTGTGTCTGGGTTTCCTGTCATTGTGGGCCTCATTGCACAGTAGTACAGAGCAGAGTCTGTCACTTCAGCAGAGGAGATCTTCAGATCCAGACGTTTGGCATTTTTGTCATTGTTTAGAGTGATCCTTTCAGTTTGAGAAGGCATATGTTCCATAATTAATAACTGTGGTGCTGACTGGGGAAATTGACGATAACATTGAAGTGTGTCTCCAGAGGTGTATTTGCATGAGATTTGAACTCTGTTCTTTTCTGCAGCCAGTTGTACATCAGTGTAGGGCGTAATTACCTGTTCATTGAGGAGGAGCTTATACGAGGCTCTCTATAGCTTTATAACAAGCTCTGAAATAGTTTCAGACAGCTGCAGTCTCTTCATCATCAAGGGGACGGAGCAGAGCATGAAATCAGGCCTGGAATCAAACCTGTTGTTGAACTCATTACTATTAGACCTGTGGAATTATGCTATGAATGTACAGTTTGTTATAAGTTAAATGTGTTTAAGTAACAAACACAACATCCCTTTGTAACCATGTACAGAAAGTCACATTCACACATGACTGCTTAATAAATGCTAACCGGTCAGAACCAGGTGGCCAAAAGGCTAAAGACCTGGACCCCGTTTAGTTATAATATGTTGGTGATCATCCAAGGCCTATAGTTTGGTTCACTATATGCAGCTATAAAAGATGCATTCCAGGATTCATGGCCACTGGTTGTAAAAGTGGGGTTGTAGACCCAAAAGGATCAATTTGGTCAGCATGATATATATTAAAAATATTTAGTTGACAAATAATAGAAATTCTGGAGGTTTCTGGCAGAGGCTGGAGGAGTGTGTGTTTGTATGTGTGAACAGAGAGCAAGTGAACTGTAAATTATACTCCCTAATGAGCTTGAACCTCAGTGACATTGAATGACACTGAATGGCTGTGTTCATATAGAGGCACCCAAGTACACTCACTCGAGATCGGTGAGAAATCAAAGTGAAGGGGATTTTAGGGGAAATCAGTTAGAGTCCACTCTACAAATGCCTCCAGGACAATGTGGGGACCTTTAGTGCATGTATAAACTGAACATCAGTGAGAAAATCAACTATATGTTTTGTGATCAGTGAGTTTCCAAGTTTAAGGTGGGGCCACATAAAATCGGGCATTTAAATAATCCTTCAGAATGTCACTTTGGTATGGTTTGGTGTGGTTACCCTAAGTTGTGCATCCAGCATGAGGCTCTGCTGTTGTTCATGGTGCACAAGTTATGATCTTTACCACTGGATTGATACAAATAATGACATTCTGTCAGACAGACACAAGGTAAGCATCGGCCAATTATTTTTAACATTCAATCAAAGAGTTTCGGAAAGTCTGTTCAACAGACGATTGATTTCATTACTAATGGCCTTGCTAACGTCTTCATACCGTGGTAGACACCCAGAACACAGATCGAAGTTCTAGGTTTAGTTTAGACATTTCAACATTTGGCAGGAGCCTAGATTATCCATTGTTTAGTTGATCTGCAAGACGAATTCATTGTGAAATACTATGATTGTCAGGCTGATTTTTGTCAGGTGTGGACTGTAGGCATCGTTTACATTTGTAAAGGTTGTTGAGTTTTCCCTGACATCTCTTGACTATAGCATGAGTAACTGTCTCTTTAAAATACAAGACATTTCAAGGTTTCTCTACTAGATAGAACTGTTATGTCATTATTTTATGTGGAAAAACCTTGTCACTTAATACTGTGGAGGTCAGCCTACACATGAATATAAATCAAATTTAAAAATGTAAGTCCTTTTTTGCATTTGCAGTTATCACAAATTGCTCTAACATATACCCAGCCTGAAAACCCAAAGAGCAAGAATTGAGGCACAGTGGCTAAGAAAAACTTCATAACAGGGTCAAAACTTAGGAAGAAACCGAAAGTCCAGATTGAGGGGTGGCATGCCGTCATGTGGCTGTGCTGGAGGAAGAGTTCATTACATTTATGCTTGTTTTGTTGCCCGGCAGGTTAATAAATTCTGTGTCCAGAGCCTTTAGGCAAAATCCAACTAAGCTTTCAACCAGGTGGACAACATCAGGGACAACCAGGTGGGCTGTGGGCAGTGACAGCAGGAATCATCAGGAAGGAACTTTATCTGCAACTCAACCAGGAGGACTTTGGACAAGGACAGCTATGAGTCATCAGGCCAAGTAATCCTGAGGTGTGGTCCAAGGACTCATTTTCTCCTAAGGTTAAACAGAAAAACAGGAAAATTAGAGACAGCATTCCATGGATTCAAAGAAATATCTCGGCAAAAAATTCAGACTGACCCTTGTCACATAAACAAATGCAACATAAATAAATTGGGATCCGTCTGACATTGGGCTTTAGAAACCCGGTGAAGGATAACAATGTGTATTACCTTAAGAAATGCTGCTGTAATTATTGTGGGTCTGTTGTTAGAAAACCCTTAATGTGTTACTTTAGCTAAAAGGCATCCAAATCAAAAGTAGCCATAGTATGCCAGCAACACAAGCCAACAAATACCGAACACTACACCAGCCCGTCACACAATCACAGCTGCACAGTTCAACACTGAACTAGACACTTAAACCAAGTCGCATGAGGGGGATGGTTATCAATGAGAGATCCCGGACGAGCCCTCATGTTATGCTACGAACCCTGTGGCTCTAGTAGACTAGGGTGGATGGTACAGAGACCCATAACATAAAACTCAGGCAAATTAGTGTAGTGTAAATGAACAGTGAGAACAAACGACACAGACAACCAAAGCTACCATCAAACAAAACGTTTATTATAAACACACGGTAAAGGGGGAAGGGAAAAGGGGCTGAGCTGAAGCCAAGAAATGAAATAATAGTCAAAACACCCCTAAACTGAACTTGCCTGCCTCAAGAACTGCTTTAGCTGACTACTAACCAATACAAAAATACAATGGGTGGTCCGCTCAGTTCTAACTAGTGTTTTTAGACAAAGTTTTCCTACGGGTTGTGTATGCCCAAGGGTGACTTGCTAAAAAAAACCTTTTCCCAGGGACAAACAAAAACACACAGGTTGAATGAGGACTAAACAGCACACAGCAAACAATTGACTAGACAACACCAAACAAAACACCACAGCAATACATACTCACATGAAACAGGACGAAGTGAGATGTATGTATGAGCAAAGTGTCTATCTATCTATCAAAAAGGTATGTATCTCAAGAAC
>JACXGI010005835.1:13339-29930 GCA_016801175.1 Esox masquinongy
CTGACTGGGTTTTTAAACAAGGGATGTGTGATGTGATTGGGTAATGGAAAAAGGAATTAGGAGGGTTGTCCACTGATTGGTCCACCTCAGCAGTCAGGCGCTGCACTCATGACTGCCAGGTGGGAAACACCAACGAGCATAATCAGGAACATAAGGGACACCTGGGGAAAAGTCAGGAGGGGAAAAAACACAAACGCGCCTACAGGGTACTTGCATGCGTAACAGCTTGACACATCGAAACACTGAGGTAGTTCTGACTATTAGAAAGGTAATTTCTCCGGCTATTTACTGCAGTTTGTTTTTCCATATCAATGCGGCTCTTGCCAACAGCTAAACAACTTGCCTCTAAAAATGAATGAAATAATTATTATTAAAAATGAAAAATATCAATACATTTATTACTTCTGATCTCCTGACCAGCACTGGTTTCAATTACATTGAAATTACATGTACTAAAATTACATTTTGGATGAGCTTTTTACTGACAAAAATATGAACTTTGTTTACATTTTGAATTGACCAGTTAGGCTTCTAGTAGGTTCAGTATATGGATTTAGTATCACAGGACAAAATTAGAGTGAGAAAGCCCATTGGGAACACTTATGTCATATAATGTATTACTGTATTTGTATAGTGTGATTTAAATACATAGTTTAGTAGAATATGACAAGACAATGCATGTACTGAATGTGAATTATTAAATAAAATTAATGACAGGTGAAACAAAGGAGTCCAAATCCTTATTTGAATTTTTTTTTTGAAGTATTATTACTCTTAGATGTGAAATGAGTAAGACAGAAATGATGAATACCATCAGGAATCCATGATAGTCTCCAGGTAAAGGAATTTTCTGAGATGGGTACCAGAAAATGTCTGCAGCATTGAAGGTCCCGAACACGGGCATCCATCATTCTTAAGTTGTAAATCACCAAAACTCTTCATAACGCTTTTTTTTGCTTTTTCATTATAAGGTATTTTGTTTAAATTGATGTTTTCTTTAAAAAAAAAAACATTTCTGGAAAAACTAAATATGGAAAAGTTAAGGGGTCTGGATATTTTCAAAATGCACTGTAACTTGGTTCTTGACATATTTGTACAGTGTGATTGGATTTCCTGTCACATTGGGCCTAGAACACAACAGTATAGAGCAGATTCTGTCTGTTCAGTAGAGATCTCCAGATCCAAAATGTTCTCTCCTTGCTCAGTTTAATAGACAATAAAGGGCCCATGTAATTCCCGCAAAAATGCATTCATACACCTACCCACCAAGTTTCTTATCAAGAAGAAAAACCTTGAGACCACATCTGTCATGTCATGTCTGTATAAAATATGTCAGGCTAGGTTTTTGTGCAGCGTATGTAGGTTTCCTGTCACTGTGGGAGTCAGAGCACAGTAGTAGAGAGCAGAGTCTGCTACTTCAACAGAGTTGATCTCCAGATCCACACGGGTTTTGTCATTATTCAGTTTGGCAGAAAGACGAGAATCCAGATTACTGGCTCGTGTCTCAGACCCGGTACCATGCAGGACAAGCAGGATAAACTGAGGAGCTGATCCAGGGTCCTGGCGATACCATTGAAGAGAAACTGCAGATGAGTAGGTGCATGAAAGTATAGCATTACTACCTGACAGAGAATAAACCTCATGTCTTGTTGGTTCAATAGTCTGACCATTACAGACACCTGTAAAAGATACAACATGTTATTTCATTGTCAGTATGTTATCAATCTAGTTTTAACACATCAACACTGTTTGTTTTGATGGAAAAAAAAACACTTTGACATTAAATTATTACTTACATGCAAGTACTAAAGACAAAATACAATTTGGGACTGACATTGTGGCAAAATCTGGAAGCTGACAGCACGATTTGTTTAAACTCAGAACCTGTCTGCCTTATTGCAGTGTCGTCTGTCTCCTCACAAACCTTAGCTCCACCCCAAAATTCAGAGAGTTGATGAGCATGTCTTGTTCCTGCTTCTGAATCCCCCTCAAAATAGTCAAATATGACTGCCTTTTCCCCCCTCTACTGGACATTTCATGAAAGTGTTTAATTTACCATGCACTTGATTTGAATATAGGGCACTTTAGATTAGATTTGACTTTATTGTCATTGAACAGTACAAGTACAGAACAACGAAATGCAGTTAGCATCAAACCAGAACAGCAAATAGAAGAGGGCCGAAAATATACAAGTATTAAGTATAATGTATGCAGAGTTGGGGAGTAACGGAATACAAGTAAAAACAGTAACTGTAAACCGTTTCATTACCAACAAAAATATTGTAATCGGATTACAGATACTTTTGAAAAAATGCATGATTACTTTTGGATTACTTCAATTGACACGTCGCATTTTTGATTTTATTATTTAATGTTTTAAAAACATCGTTATTTGAACCAAAATAAGAATTGCGCGCCTCAGTTGTGTGTGATCATCATGCGCACAAAGGTGTGCTCTTATAACCAGGTTAGTGACAGAAGAAACGCTGGTTTAATTTTCTCTGGTTTTGGTTGGTTGGTTGGTAAAAACAGAGTATATCTATACCGGGGTAAATTTGGTTTTATGTTCGATATTCAGAGTTTGCTTCTTAATAGCGCTCCACAAAAACGTCCTAGACGACAGCAAAATATATAGAATCAGGTGAAGGTAGAGAGCAAGGTACACCCTTTGGTTTGTATGTTTCGTTCCGTTTTCAAAAAACGATTTTACGTTACATTCAATGGACGGATATTACAAGGATAAGGCTAAGGGACCGTCTTAAAAGTGCATTGGGCAGAAATCATTATTTAAACATTTTCTTTCTTGTGCCTACTTCAATTTTTCTCCACATTTCTAACTAAAAAAGGTGTTATTATTTGTTTATACAAAAAATATAAACACAAATAAGCTAAATCATTATACAGATTATGGTGTTATGCAAGAGACATAATAGCTCTAAATCAATTTGTTTTGATCACTGACCTTCCTTGTCCCAATTCACCTCTTACAAATAGCTGTTTTTCCTTCTGCTTTAATTTCTCATTCTAAACTGCATTTTTCTAATAGCTCAAAACACATATCAGCTAGAGATATACAGAAAAGTTTATGTTCCTTTACCTGTCCTTACAAAGGTACACCTCTCATTTTCCCCATTATTTGTCTTAATTTTTGTAAAAATGTTTACCTTATTACAACTCTAACATATAGATGCATTTTACAATAAGTCTCTATCCAGGTGACATGTGCCTCTAAAACAATTGTATATCCATCTATGCAATACCTTTTTAATAGCTCATTATCCATATGAGATGGAGATCTACAAACAAGTGTGGTGTGTTCCTATACCTATCCTCCCAAAGGTATATCAATATTCAAAAGTAAATTCTCTGTATTTGATATTAAAATATATGTATCAGTACAACTCTATTACCAAATATAGGTACCTTTAATATAACCTTTTCAATAATTTCCTACCTAGAAGACATGTACCTCTAAAACCACATTTATATTGGTCACTGACCTTCCTTCACCAGAGTACTGTCTGTGGATTTGTCATTTTCAATTTTGTTAATTTTTAGTAGCTTTTGTCTTTCTCTAAAGCCAATTTCGATTTTGGTGAATTTACAGGAATTTATCTTTCTAAACAACTATTTTTTAATTGCTCACTATCCATATGAGTTAGAGATCTACAAACAAGTGTGTTGTGTTCCTGTTCCTCTCTTCTGAAAGGTACACCTCTTCTTTTCTCCAAATTCATTACCTTGATTTTATTAAAAAAAATACATGCATTATTACAACTCTACTACCTAATTCAAATGAACTTTTTTAAATTGGTTCCAATATAGAAGACATGTACCTCTAAAACCACTTGCATTTTGTTCACTGACCTTCCTTGTCAAGGGTACGCCCCTTACATTTGCCATTTTCGATTTTGGTGAATTTACAGGAATTTACCATTCAAAACCACTCTTTTTTAATAGCTCACTATCCATATGAGTTAGAGTCCTACAAACAAGTGTGTTGTCTTCCTTTACTTCTCTTCTGAAAGGTACACCTCTCCTTCTCTCTCTTTTACTTTTCGAAACCACTCTTTTTAAATAGCCCCTTAGTTTTGCCATTTTCAATTTTAGTGATTTTATCAGAATTTATCCTTCTATACAATCCTTTTTTAATAGCTCACTATCCATATGAGCTAGAGATCTACAAACAAGTGTGATGTGTTCTTTTCCGTCTACTCTCACAGGTAAACCTTTAATTTTTTATACCAAATTTCATGCAATGTTTCTCATTTTTGAATTATAAAAAAAAAGTATTTTGTGTGTAAATTGTTTTCATTCTTTAGTGCGGAGGTGTCAAACCGGTTCCACGGAAGGCCGATTGTCCGCAGGTTTTCACTCTCAGCTTGTACTTGATTGATTAATTAGGTCACCTGGTGGTTTATATCTGAACTGGGAACCAATTTATAGGAAAAACCAAAAACCTGTAGACACTCGGCCCACAGAGTTTGATACCAGACATTTATTTAATTCCATCCATTTATTTGCCTAGTTGGAGCCATTGATCACAATGCCTCTTACTTTGTGGACATACAGTACTTGCAATAATTATTTTGCTCCAGCGGTTATTGGAATATATTGATGGAATTAATAAAACACTATTATGTTAACATTCCTCACCTACAAATGATTTTCCTGTTGCAGCTTTTGTTTATATTTCATTGTCACATTTGACTTATTAGTTATAAATGTGAAAATCCGCTCTGGCTATGGGTTCAAGTCCCGGTCATGCCACTCTCGATTGTGGCCGGGGTGTCTGGTAGGGTGGTGCATATTGGGCTGGTGTTGCCTTGGGGGAGGTAATCGACATAGAGGATTTACTTGTGCCACCGTGTTCCAGCAACGTCTCTGGCAGGGCGGATGCCTCTGACCTTGGAATGCATATAACGTAATGTGAGTGAGCGTTTACTCCAATGTGTTTGCTCGCATTGACTTCATGGTTAAGGGAGGGGGTGTAAATAAGCAGACCGGCTGATCAGACAGGTTTTGGAGGAAGCCTATGGCGATCTACAACTCTCCTCACTCTGCAGGGACTGTTGTAGTGGTGGCACTTGGTTGTACAGTGAGGTTGGGAGAAAAAGGGGGTAAAATATAAACATTAAAAAGAAAATAATAATAATAATATGTGAAACTCAGAACATCATTCTTATTAGCTTATTGTTTACTATTTGTTTATTCTGATATTTGTCCAGTTACAAACTGTACTGCCGTGCAGTAAAAGTGGGTGACAAGGGTGGGAATGTTCAGTAATGATATTTATTGTCAGATTTCTAGCGAAAGATTTATGCAGAAGCCTTAAAGGACAGAAGGTGGAATCTGAGGACCCTTACTGTGGACATTACAATGTGTTTCAGTTTACCTCTGAAGTGGGCAGACACAGACCCAATCCAGATGTTTATGGAGAAAAATTAGAATGGACTCTGTGATTGATGTTTAGAGTCAAGTCGGAATTGACTGTGAGGTTTTTAATAGCTCATTATCCAACTTTGTTTTCAGATGCCACAACTCTTGCAATTTTGTCCTCTCACTTGAGATTATGGGAGATCATGGAAACCAAGGAACTTTGTCTAATGTAGCTGTAAGAAATTACCCATCAATGTGAAGAGGAGAAGTTGGGAAATTTTATGTCAATATACACCTCCACTATTTGGTCTGTGTTTAATTCCAAGTTACTTTGACTGCAGTAGGTATACATAACTAATTGTCCGATTGCTTTTCTGTTCCATCAATGTTGACACTACAGCTACCTTTGGTGGATTCTATTGTTATGTCGCCTGCACATTAGCATTTAAAAATGTTTTAAATTGGGAATGGGAGTATGCTGTCACAGTTGAAGGAAGGCAGGACACGAGGAGCAGAGGTATAGCAGGGTAACATCCTTTTAATTGTAACAACAAACAAAAGGAGAGGCAAACCGCAAACTAATGCACAACACAACTGGCACAAACAATGATCCACAACAGGAAGAGCAAAAAGGCTAACTTAAATAGGGTCCCCAATTAGAGTCAACGCGGGTGCCTAGAGGCACCTCTGCAGTCCGGCTCTGACTGTGGTCCCCAGGCGCATAGAGGTGCCTAGAGGCCCCCAGCCAGGACCTGTCACATGCTTCACTCATCATCAAAATCATTTGATGTGAAATAGAACAAGACCAAACATGGATAAAAAGAACAACATTACAGTTAAGTCAGTCACGTATTGTTATTGTAAAAATGTTCAAAATGTTTAAAATAAAAAATGTAGTTGTGTTATGTAAACAATGCATGAAGATTGGAATAAAAATTAAAAGTTGTACCATTGAGAGTAGAGGGAAAATAACACACCACACTTGTTTGTAGATCTCTAGCTCATATGGATAGTGAGCTTTTAAAAAATAGATGTTAAGAAAGATGTTAAAACATTTCTGTAAAATCATTGAGATTGAAAACGGAAAATATAAGGTGTGTATTGTTGAGGAAGGTAAGTGAAAAAAATGCAAGTGGTGTTAGATTTCCATGTCATCTGGATTGGAAGCTATTAAAAATAGTTAATGTGAATTAGGTAATAGAATTGAAACAACATATTCAAATTTAAAATAAAATCAAGGTAATGAATTTGGAGAAAAGAAGAGGTGTCCCTTTCAGAAGAGAGGAACAGGAACACAACACACTTGTTTGTAGATCTCTAACTCATATGGATAGTGCGCGATTAAAAAATAGTTGTTTAGAAAGATAAATTCCTGTAAATTCACAAAAATCGAAAATGGCAAAACTAAGGGGCGTACCCTCGACAAGGAAGGTCAGTGAACAAAATGCAAGTGGATTTAGAGGTCCATGTCATCTGGTTTTGAAGCTATTAAAAATAGTTCATGTGAATTATCCTGTCGGCTACAGACAGGATGATGTTGACCAAACACAGGTACTTTGTCGAGAGTGCCTTGCAATTGTTGCCACAACAACCAATTTGTTCGATCATTTAAGGCGGCACCACAAATCTTCGTATGAAGAGTGCAAAGCATCTCATTGCCGTCCAAAGCAAAAATCTATTTCGGATGCATTTGCCAGTATTACACCATAAGAGAAAGGTTCCAAACGGCATAGATAAATCACAGATTCAATAACATTTCACGTTGCCAAAGACATGGTACCAATTAACACGGTTACCAAAGAGGGTTTTAAAAACATTATCCGGTCGCTTGACAAGCGGTATGTAATGCCATCACGCAACTATTTTTCTCAAGTTGCCATCCCAGAGCTGTAAGAGAAATGCAATGCACAAGTTGAAAAAGAGCTGTCACAAGTAGAATATTATACAGCAACAACGGACTTGTGGTCCAGCCGGACAACGGATCCCCACATAAGTCTGACCGTACACTTTATTAATGAGGACTTCCACCTGAAAAGTCGCTGTTTGCAAACTGCATTTTCCCAGAGGATCATGCAAGTAAGAAAATCGCAACAGGGATGAGAGAAGCTTTAGCTGATTGGGACCTAGATGAGAGTCATCTAGTCTGTATTACAACAGACAATGCCGCGAACATGGTGAAGGCTACACCTGAACAAGTGGACCAGATTGTAAGTTATGCCCAATTGGGCATTCTATTTTACTACTGTTGCTATTGCTATACTATTACTGTAACATATTATTACCTTGCAACCTGATCTTAAATATAACAATTTTCATGAGTTTCATAAATTTTAATTGTAGAGGATGGGGCTGGGGAAGAATGAAGGATACAGACTGTCAAGTTGATAGCCAAAGCTCTTTCTGAAGACATCCGGTATTTTTTCATATCGCAATAAATATTGCAGAAAAACAAAACATCGCAATGTCAGTTATTTCCAATATCGTGCAAGCCTACTTCAAGTCCAGATGACATGGACCTCTAAAACCACTTGCATTTTGTTCACTGGCCTTCCTTGTCAAGAGTAGAGCCCTTAGATTTTCCATTTCAAACTTTGGTTAATTTACAGGAATTTATCTTTCGAAACCACTCTTTTTTAATAGCTCACTATCCCTATGAGTTAGAGATCTACAAACAAGTGTGGTGTGTTCCTGTTCCTCTCTTCTGAAAGGTACAACTCTTCTTTTCTCCAAATTCATTACCTTGATTTTATTTTAAAATTGAATACGTTGTTACAACTCTATTACCTAATTCACATGAACTATTTTTAATAGCTTCAAATCCAGATGACATGGACCTCTAAATCCACTTGCATTTTGTTCACTGACCTTTCTTGTCAAGGGTACACCCCTTAGTTTTGCCATTTCAGATTATGGTAAATTTACAGGAATTTATCTTTCGAAACCACTCTTTTTTAATAGCTCACTATCCATATACGTTACAGATCTACAAACAAGTGTGGTGTGTTCCTGTTCCTCTCTTCTGAAAGGTACACCTCTTCTTTTCTCCAAATTCATTACCTTGATTTTATTTTAAAATTGAATAAGTTGTTACAACTCTATTACCTAATTCACATGAACTATTTTTAATAGCTTCAAATCCAGATGACATGGACCTCTAAATCCACTTGCATTTTGTTCACTGACCTTCCTTGTCAAGGGTACACCCCTTAGTTTTGCCATTTCAGATTATGGTAAATTTACAGGAATTTATCTTTGGATACCACTCTTTTTTAATCGTGCACTATCCATATACGTTACAGATCTACAAGCAAGTGTGTTGTGTTCCATTACCCCTCTTCTGAAAGGTACACCTCTTCTTTTTTCCAAATTCATTATCGGTAGTTCATTTTAAAATTACATGCATTATTACAACTCTATTACCTAATTCACATGAAATATTTTTAATAGCTGCAAAACCAGATGACATGGCGACGTGAAATGTTATTGAATCTGTGATTTCTCTCTGCCGTTTGGAACCTTTCTCTTATGGTGTAATACTGGCAAATGCATCCGAAATAGATTTTTGCTTTGGACGGCAATGAGATGCTTTGCACTCTTCATACGAAGATTTGTGGTGCCGCCTTAAATGATCGAACAAATTGGTTGTGTTGTGGCAACAATTGCAAGGCACTCTCGACAAAGTACCTGTGTTTGGTCAACATCATCCTGTCTGTAGCCAAATTATTTCCATATAATTTACGATGCATTTCTTTTTGCAACCAAATTCTCCATTTTGGTCTTTTTTGCCTGTTCCACGCTCATCATTTCGTCACGCGCAAACAGAGCCTGCATGTCAACCAAGTGCAGCAACGAACCGTGATATTGATAAAAGAGGTGTACCTTTTAGAAGATAGGTAAAGGAACAGAACACACTTGTTTGTAGGTCTCTAGCTCATGTGGATATTGAGCTATTAAAAACGTATTGTATAGAAGGATCAATTCTGATATAATCACCGAAATGTAAAAGGGCATATCTAAAGGTCAGTGACCAACACACAAGTGGTTGTAGGTGTATATGTCACCTCTATAAGAATCTATTAGAAAATGAAATATATAAGGTCTAACAACCAAATATATATGTAGAAAATTAGAGTGTTCTTTAATAAAACAAGAAGTGTTATTATTAGGTTGACACAAAATAAAATATTTTGTGTGTTGGGAACAGGGGCGCCGTATGGGGGGAAAAGTTAGGACGATTCTAAGGGCCCGTGACTGACAGGGCCGTAAAACGTATCTGGGTGGGGCCCAATATGATATATTTTCAGGGGGCTCAAAATCTCTGGCCGCGCCCCTGGTTGGGAAGCACTTTGCCAAAGGATGATTATTTTCATTTGACACAGCCACATCAACTCCGTCCATACAGGTAGGCCATGTGATTCTGCTTGCTTTGCATCTCTGAAATTTGTGTTCATTGGTTCATTGGCTGCTGATGTAATTTACTTCAAGCTAAGAGTGCAGGTTTATAATCACAGTTTATTTATTTCATTTGCGTTTTGAAAATCCATCACTGGTTGCTCTAATAATCGTAGGTTACGTTCGCGCGGGTAAATCTTATTCCTATGCGGGTGTTCATGATTGCAAACGGGCATTGGTGTCTGCAACATTTTGACAATGTTGTTGGTTGTGGAGCAAAACATTACACTACTGCAGATATAGTTTATGTGCGAAAAGCTACGGATATATTATTTTTTATATACAACAATGTCAGTACCCTTTCGAGTAACTGCAATTTATTTTTCAACAATGTTTTGAAGCATTTAAAAACATGAATAAAACACAAATAACAGAATAGGCTAACACATCCTTAGATTTTGTGTTATGTTCAGATACACAGTCAGATTCTGGAAGACCGAGGGTTATTGGATTTATTGGAATGACTGAATATCTGACAGACCGTTAAAGTGTAATGTAGATATGTTGCCAAACATACTGAAGTAGGAAGCAATGGTTTAGAAACCCTTTCCAAAGGAACTGTGCACAACCCATAAGGTGGAATGCAAATTCCGTTTTTGGCCAGCTATGTAAACCCCAACATTGATTGATCCCTCAAAAGGTGTAAAACTGGTTATAGGCTATTCCTATTTTTTTCCCCAACGCCTCTTAATATGAAAGTAATCTAATTACGTTACTGTGTTTGAATAATCAAAAAGTTATGTTACAGATTACAAATGTGGCCAGGTAACTTGTAACTGTAACGGATTACATTTAAAAAGTAACCTACCCAACCCTGAATGTATGTAACAAGTGGGATGTATAAAAGTACACAAGTAGGATGTATATTGATGTGTAAATGTGCAATAGATGTGTAATGGAGGCAAATGCAAGTAAAAATGGCTTTTCTAAATGTGCAATGAAGGTGCATGTGCAACTGAAATGCTTGGATAGCAGCAATGAGGTTCCTGAGGTAGGCATGTACATGTAGCTACTGAAAATGTCCTTACCGGACTTTGCAAAGCAATTTCAGAGTCCAGTAGTACAAAGAGAGTAGTGCAACAAGATCCCTGAGAGGCAGTACTAAGTGGTGGGCAGGTGGGTATGGTTATTGATGGGTCTCACAGTTCAGCAGGGTTACAGTAGCTGGGAAGAGCCTGTTCCTGAGCCTGCTGGTGCGGGAACGAAGAGACCTGTATATATATATATATATATATCTCTGGAAAAAATGAAGAGACCACTGCACCTTTTTCTTTTCTTTCCAAAAAGGTTGAAAAGGAAAGTTTTGAGTGAGGACCAGAAGCGTTCAATTTGCAGTGGTCTCTTAATTTGAACCTTTCTGTTTTATCTGTTTTAACCCTTCAGTGCCGTTCGCTTGCCAGACTCCAACATTTATACTAATAATCTGAATTATTATTTTTTAGTAGGCAAACAGAATCTAAAACCAATTCCTAATAAATTGTATACAAATACGAATATGATTATAGTGAAGATGGCACACCAGTAAAAATTATTATTTTGATTTAGTGTAAAAATAAAAAGCCAAAATCGCAGCATTCTGCAGTTTAGAAATCGCACATGTTCAAATTGTGATTTCAGATTATTAGTATAAATGTTGCAGTCTGGCAAGCGAACAGCCCGATTGTGTCAGTCTACACATAGCCTATCTTCAAGCACGCTTACAACACATCTTCTCCTACCTTTTGCTATTTTAAGACAATAAAAGTTTACAATTCAAATGTCCAGCTGTATGTCTCAAATTGGTCAATCAACTATACAATACATTGTTCTGTTCATGCCTCTCACTCATACCAATTTATTAAAAGTGAATTAAAATGAGTAAAACATACCAATTCCATGATGGCTCTATAACTAACCAAAGTAATAGCCACAACCCAATAAAGTAACAACATGCGCGGGTCGGGGAAACGATACTACCTGTGCTGGTACACTAAACAGCAAATTCACCAGTCAGATACATGAAGATGCAGCATAGAGCCCACTGCGAAAGAATAGTGCGGAGTAGGGCTTGCTGTTAAGGAGAGGGAGAGGATTGATTAAGGAAATGAACCCAGAGGACAATGAGATAGAGACTAGGGATGTTTTGGTGCTGAAAAATAAAACATCTTCTGTTGTTTGGCAATATTTCAGGTTCCGGAGAGATGTTACAATGTAATGTATAGGCCTAATATTAAAAACCAGTTAGACAGTGGTTAGAACAACACGGCATCACAAATACATGAGAAATGCGTGGCAAAGAACTCTCACCTGGGGGGTGGGGGGCGCTTCGTTTTTATTTTGTGTCACTAATAATTAATTACTGAAATTCCTTTGATGAATTACATAGGAAGCTGCATCATCTTCATGGTTAAATAAAATAATTAGCGAAATTTCTTTTTGTTTATCTCCTAATAAAAAAGGAATTTCATGAATGAAATTACAATACTAAGTTTAGCAGTAAAAAAGATTTTTAGTTGATCAACCTGATCAACTATGTCATCAAAATTACACTTCATTCTCATTAATTCGCATTCAACCGCAGGGAGCATCATCCTATATCTGGGGGTATTGCCCATTAAGAGTGATTTGCGTCTGCCTAGGTAACTTCTGGCCACCTTGCTGTCGCAATTCTTACATTGCATGATCAAAATAATTTGAGCCACATCGCAATTTTTTTCATGGAAAAAAGATCTTTTTGCGCAATGTTTTTATTCCAAAATCATGTTTCCAATCTGAATAAGGGATTTTGAGGCCAGTGTTAGAAACGTTTCAACAAATAGGCTACCATGCGAATTATGTCCATTTCCATAGGATGTCAGAGCATTCTGCCAAAAAGAGTGGATCTAATTCATTTAATCAGGTTTATTTTTATTTGAAAACATTTTGCCTTTATGCTACTCGCAAACATGAATATTTTAATACACTATATTTTTGATTATATGATATCTGTATGTAATTATATGTACTGTACACCTGAATTAATTAATACATGTGGTTAAAACGTTTTTCTCATTTGTCTAATAGTTCATTTTCATCATAATATAGTGTCCCACTTTACCTAACAAAGTGTCCCACTCAAAAAAATAATTTCCATGGCTTGACGAGTAGAGTAGACATTGCTGGAATGCATTCTCGACGCTTTACTGAAATTTTGGACTTTGATTACAACCACCAGTAAAACACAATTGCGAAGTAAAACGTTCTCATGAGTTTAAAAATGAAGCGGGGTTGTAGTGAACTCCAATCCTCTTAATTTCACTGGTCATTGAAAATCGTCACGCCCTCACTCCTGGTTTTCTTCGCCAGATTGGGTTATTAGTTTTCCATCACTACGCCCTCCTACTTCCATTATTTTGATTGGCCATCGAAACATATAGTCTGTGCCTAGACCGTCACCGTCCTGTTTTGAGCCATAATTGGAAAACAATGTGTCATCTCCGCTCTTTTATTTATTTACCACCTTAAACGTAATTTGCTCCAATGGACTTGAGTCCAGTCAAATGACAGACTTGAGTCAAGTCGCTATAATGTCAAAGCGCAAGGCAGATGATCACCAACAGAGAAACTGGCCAATGCAGCAGTGTGCACAAAGTGCAAAGATTTGTCGACACAAGCTAAGACAAAAGCGGAGAGGAAATCAATAGAGACTGAAAAGAGTGAGAATAACCAACTGACCAGTGTTTCATTTGCAATTACTTCTGATATTATTTGCCTTCCCCGTAAAAAGCTGTTTGTCATATCAACTGCAGATAGAGAGGATCTGCATAGGGTTTTCACATTATTATGTCCATTGAGATACCAAACTTTTGCACACCTGTAGATCGACCGGTGCATTGGAGAAGACCAATGGTCGATTCAAGTAAACAAAAGAACTCCTGCACCCAGTCTGCGTAACTAGCAATAAGAATTTAACAACAATGTTTCGGTACCAACTTTAGGTTGCCTGCTGAGTGTAAACTGTTGAAATCTTGGTACTGAAAAGGTTTTAAATTCTTATTGCATGTTACGCAGACTGGGTGTGGGAGTGATTTGGTTTACATTATTATATCCAAACAAGGATTTTGCCATTGTTCAGCTGACATTGTTTCTTGAACTTTACAATATAGCATCAAAGATCTTGTGAAGCTGAATCCTCAACCAGCCTTTTTATAAAGGCTTTTATTCAATAACTCCTTTGTTATTTCATTTTTCCTTTGTTGCCATGGTTAACAGCCACATACTTGTAAACAATAAAAATATTATTTTGGAACAACTTTTGTTGCACTTTCAAAATTATTTTAAAACCATATACTAAATATTTTTCAGTGTGTTAAAATGGATACAATGATTTGATTTAAATTATATACAAGTATACAAAATTTTAAAATAACTGGGTTATGAACTATTTCTATACTACATTTTGTCCAAAAGTACAACACTTTAATTATACTGCTTTTTAACTTTAGGTTGCCTGCTAAGTGTAAACTGTTGAAATTGGAATGAGGACAAAAGACAAGTTAAGAACTAATTTGCATGTGCAAAGTTTGAGGAGTGTCCAGAAATGTCAAGAGCTGACTTTTTACGACTGGTTAAAATCGTTTTATATTGCGACTTCTCTGTACTGGCCTTTTACCTGTCACCATTACAAAGATCTTTACTTGTATGAGGACACCCCGAAACAGGCCTTTTCATGCGGTGATAGTCTACACAGAAGGATTATTTCTAAGAACACAGGAAATAATATTTTCATTTGTTTATTAGGCCCTACAAATGTACTAAATGAAAATTACGCAACACTAAAATTATTCGAAATTTTGATGATGTACAAGGTAAAATAAGAGACACTGTCAACCAGTTTGATACAATCAAAGGATATTGGCATGAATAGCCTTACATAAGCCTAGACGTTTCTAACATTGACCTCAAAATCCCTTAATCAAATTGGAAACATGACTTGGAATCAAAATATTGTGCAAAAAGATAGTTGTCTATAACAGTTATTGTGATCTGGCTCAAAATATTGATTTAACGTTACAATAATTTTTATTTAACAAAATGCATTTTAAAGGCTTAAAGATTATTGTCAATATTCTATAGGGTCAATCAATGATGACAAATTGTCAGTAAATTAATTTATTGATGTAATTCTTACTCAAAATCACTCAAAATTAAATTTAAATTCAAAGCATCCCAATGAATGATTTCTAAATAAATGTATGGATAATTCTATGCAAGGTCAACCTGAGGCTTCAATAAAATGTTACTAACATTGGAACATGACGACACACACTATATATATATATATATATATATATATATATATATATATATATATATATATTTACAGCTCTGGAAAAAATTAAGAGACCGCTGCAAAATAATCAGTTCCTCTATTATTACTATTTTCTAATCATAGGTATGCGTGTTTGAGTAAAATGACCATTTTTGTTTTATTCTATAAACTACTGACAACATTAATCCCAAATTCCAAATAAAAATATTGTCATTTAGAATATTTATTTGAAGAAAATAACAACTGGTCAAAATAACCAAAAATTCATATTAATTTTTCAACAACAAAATACTAATGTTTGAACTTTAACTTAGTTCAGAAATCCATATTTGGTTAAATAACCCAGATTTTTAATCACAACTTTCATGCGTCTTGGCATGCTCTCCACCAGTCCGTCACATTGCTGTTGGGTGACTTTATGCCACTCCTGGCACAAAAATTCAAGTAACTCGGCTTTGTTTGATAGCTTGTGACCATCCATCTTCCTCTTGATCAAATTCCAGAGGTTTTCAATGGGGTTCAGGTTTGGAGATTGGGCTGGCCATGACAGGGTCTTGATCTGGTAGTCCTCCATCCACACCTTGATTGACCTGGCTGTGTGGCATGGAGCATAGTTCGGCTGGAAAAAACAATTCTCAGAGTTGGGGAACATTGTCAGAGGAGAAGGAAGCAGGTGTTCTTCCAGGATAACCTTGTGCTTTGCTTGATTCATGTGTCCTTCACAAAGAAAAATCTGCCCAATTCCAGCCTTGCTGAAGCATCCCCAGATCATCACTGATCCTCCACCAAATTTTACAGTGGGTGCAAGACACTGTGGCTTGTAGGCCTCTCCAGGTCTCCGTCTAACCATTAGATGACCAGGTGTTGGGCAAAGTTGAAAATTCGACATGTCAGAGAAGATGACCTTACTCCATTCCTCTACGGTCCAATCCTTATGGTCTTTTGCAAACTTCAGTCTGGCTCTTCTTTTCTTCTCATTGATGAAGGGCTTTTTTCTAGCTTTGCACGACTTCAGTCCTGCCCCTAGGAGCCTGGTTCAAACCGTCCACGCCGTGCACTTCACCGCATTTGCCATTCACCCCATTTGCCATTCTTTTTGTAGGTCACTTGATGTCATCCTACGGTTGTTGAGTGACATTCGAATGAGTTGATGGTCATCTCGGTCATTGGACAGTCGTTTTCGCTCTCTGCCAGTCTGTAGCTCTGTTGTCCCCAATGTCTGTTGCTTGACCTTGTTCTTATGAACTGCCATCTTTGAAATTTTCAGGATGGAAGCAACCTGACACTCACTGTATCCCTCTGCCAGTAAAGCCAGATTTGAACCCTTCTTTTCCTCACTCAAAGCTTTTCTTTTCAACTCTTTTGTCATGCTGAATAGTACTTTTTTTATTCAAATGACCTTTGAGGTACTACTGGCACTGTATTTGCCATCCAGCTGGTCCTATTGCGCGAGGATGGTGATGACCCCCC
>JACXGI010005835.1:30030-45096 GCA_016801175.1 Esox masquinongy
CCTCTGAGCCTGGGTCCTCTCTAGGTTTCTTCCTAAATTTCGGCCTTCTTAGGGAGTTTTTCCTAGCCACTGAAATTCAACACTACTGTTGTTTGCTCCTTGGGGTTTTAAGGCCGGGTGTTTTGTAAAAGCACTTTGTGACAACTGTTGATGTAAAAAGGGCTTTATAAATAAATTTGATTGATTGATTGATTGATGACCATAGCAGTGGTTTTTATATTTATCCTCGCTAAATTAGATTTGGTTCAGGTATTCACCAAATCAGTACCTCATTAAGTAAAATGAGGTGTGCCTGTGTTGGAATTTAACAGACACTGGAATTGAATGGCTGCCATACATGTAGAGATGCATATACCTGTACATACATACATAAATGCGGTACAAAACTACTAAAATATCTCTTGCCAAATCACAGCTTGACATATTAAATAAAAAACAGCACTTCCTAAGCATTCAAAAATAAAATTAGTAATTTCCACCTAAAATCTAGCAATTGAAAACAAGGACATTGTATACGACTTTCTTTTTCTTGAGGTCTTCTGCTGCTGCAGCCAATCTGCAACAAGGTTCCACATGTTGTGCATTCAGAGATGCTCCTCTGCATACCTTGGTTGTAACAAGTGGTTATTTGAGTTACTGTTGCCTTTCTATCAGCTCGAACCAGTCTGGACATTCTCCTCTGACCTCTGCCATCAACAGGGCATTTTTGCCCAGAGAACTGCCGTTCACTGGATATTTTCTCTTTTTCTGACCATTCTCTGTAAACCCTAGAGATGGTTGTGCAGGAAAATCCCAGTAGAAGTAGAGGCAGCACTATGAGGGCAAGTCACCTTTCAAATCTGATAGACAAACACACAATATTTCAGTGAAGTCATTTACAACCCTGAGTATATGAGACAGTTCCTATTACACAGTGTTCTGTACTACTTTCCACATAATGTCCTACTAGCCAGGTCAGGAATGCATTGTCAGAATTTAGGAGGATTGCATTTGATTAATTACAGTTAATTGTTATCTTTGGAAATAAAGAAATATACATTTGCACTATATTTAAATTACTATCCTGTATCTTCTTACATTAGACCATAGACATTTTGTACTCTTAAATTAATAAATTATTGAAAACTATTTCAAATTAATTTGTTTGTTAATATTGTCAAGGGTGTCGTAGTGGTGTGCATGGGAAAAAGGAGCCAAGCGCAGGAATTGTCGTTGTATTTCTTTATCCAACGTAAGTGTATGTATAAATTCCCAAAACAAGGAGAAACAAACAGAACACATCCGTACAAACAATCTCCAAAGTGAGGGGAAGCGACGAAGCGCAATAATACAAAAACACTGAGAACCAAAGCACAGGTACACAACACCAAACATAGAACAATTCCTCACAAAGACGCCCAGGAACACAGGAACTAATATAGGTTACCTAACGAGGGAATGGACACCAGGTGCGTGCAATAACAAGACAAGACAGTGCCGTGGGAGGAGGGGCGGCGTGACTAGAAGGCCGGTGACGACGCACGCCGAACACCGTGCCGGGAGAGAGAGCGTGCGTCCTCTTTGCGCGTCCTCGTTACAAATATTCTGAAAAGTACAGTCATATTATGCATTATGCTATGCATAACAGTGGTTATTTATATATTATTAAGGAAATGTAACTGTTATAAGAACTGAAATGCCACTTCTACCATGTGTTTGTATTATAGATTGTTTAGAACAGGTCCCAGGTAAGATGGCTGTCAAATTGCTCCATTCTGATTTATAGGGGCTCTATGACATCAGTCCATCTACTGTTCTATTATCTATGCCCCACCCTCTTTGCAGGAACGAAACATTAAACCATTTAATGGTATTAGAAAAAAGTTGATATGATGAAAATCAATTCTATTTCTTGTTATTCCGTCTTTGGATTAAAACGAATAATGAGAAAACGGAAATACATCAGGTTGGTGACAGCTCAGTTAAAATCAGAAATGTAAACAATGAAACGTGCGGAAAAACTTCTGAATTAACTTTCTGCTAATTCATTTTTCGTTTCGACACAGTAAACGAGAAACAATTTGATATTGGATATTGGGATATAACCACTATAAACCAAGCTGTTTTGGTCATTATCTACATTAAAAAAAAAAATTGAATCTGGAATTATCCATTAGCACCTGGACCCAACTGCTTGCTGAGGTTAGTTTACTATCTGGTTAGTCTATCAGAGAAATTGTGTAGTGGCAAATGGGTGCTGTGTTCACAGAGGGAGAGGAGTAGGAAGAGTGAGAGGTAGTTTTTTTGTGAGATGTGAGAAAATGAATTATATTTTTCTAAGTTACATGGATGTGATGTCAAATTAAAGATAATGTGCTCTTTAAAACAATGTTAACTTTTTATTTGCTCTTAGTTTTTGTACTATATCTGTTTGTTTGAAATATGTGAAAAAATATTATTTATTTTGAGAATTCTCTGTAATCTACGGCAGCATTCTAGAATTATATTGGGGTCTAAAGGGTTAAGGGGCATACGATGAGTGTCAGAGGTGTTCTGATAAACAATGTCAGCATAATCAATAATAATTAGTATCAACTGAGAAATTATTCTCAACCAATAGCAAAATTGCTATTGTCAGTCAAACTGACTGACTCAACAAATGTAGCTGAATACACCAAACCAACTTAATCTATAAGGTTTTAAGTTCATAATTCCTGATTACTTTGCCTACAAGCTCCACCCCAAAGTACAGTTGCTTTGAAAATGCTCAGCCTCACTTTTTCTTCTGTCCTCTGTGACTTTACTTGTACTTAAGACGAAAAATAGGAATAATGAGTTTATTTAGACAGCATACAATATATCCACAGTTGGGGTTGCAAAGCATATTATTGCATGATATTAACAGGGTCATATTACAATGATCAGTGTACAGTAAAAGTTCTGTAAGTACATATTAAGGTGGAGTGAACTGTTAATTAGAGGTGCACGTAAATTACAAGACTTGATAAAACAGCATCAAAGCCACTGTCACAGAAAGAGACCACTTCACTTTATAATAATCTTCCTTTGGAACATTCACTCTTTGGGTGAATCAAGTTCATATATTGCATCTTACGTACAGTATAACACTAAACTCTTGACTCAGTCTAGTTGGTGTAAAGCTGTTCATTCCACCTGGTGGCACAGTTCCACCTGGTGACAGAAGGAACAACTGAGTAAAACTACCCAAGTGACTTAAGGTTTTTGTACAGTGTATCTGGGTTTCCTGTCACTGTGGGCTGCAGAGCACAGTAGTACAGAGCAGAGTCAGTCACTTCAACAGAGGAGATCTCCAGATCCATGCGGGTCTTCTTATCATTCAGTCTACCAGTGTGTCTGGAAGTCGTAATGGATGTATTCTGTACAAACATGTTGGCTTGTAGGATCAGAAGAAGACATTCTGGTCTAGATCCAGGGTATTGACGGTACCAGTGTAGATAGTTAATGTTGCCCTTGTAGTTACAGGAGAGAGTGATGTATGTTCCCTCAACAGCAATGACTTCTGAATGCAATGGAGTTATTGTTTCTTGTTCAATACTATCACCTGCAACAGCATAATATTTGCCATTATTTATTCATTCATTACTTCTTATTCCAAAATAGTTCATGTTTGATTCCAAATTCAATTTAATAGTAAAGGGAAAAAGTCTGGATAAGACTTTATCCAGACTTTTCACGTAAATAGATCACGTAAATAGATGATAGGAGTATACACATGTAAACCTGAGTATTAATAACACTGCATTTTAATGCAGTCTTTAATTTAATGTTGCAAATTTATTATTTATTTATCAAGCAGAGTATTTCAACACTCACCAACAAACACAAAGAGAAGCAGCTGTATAACCAACAACATCCTGATGAAGACTAGAGACCAACTGAGAGAGAAGTGAGAGAGCTGAACAGATGCTCTGTAAATATATGTGTGGTTTTACGTGTCCTACAGCAGGGTTGGCTAAGAGAGACCCCTTGTGATACCTGGATATATGACTCGTCCTCAATGGTTCATGGTTTAGTTTTACAGTTCCTTTTGGACTCTCCCTTATTTTATTTTACACTTTTTTTTTCTGCAAATGTCTGAAATAGCAAGGACTTCAAATCCAAAGCCACCGTACTCCTTTTCCGACTTTTGCTTGTTTGCAACTGTACTTGATCTTTTCTTTTCCAACTCAACTTTTCTCAATATCAAACAATATCGCTGAGCAATGAACATCTGATAAAAACTAAAAATGACTTGTTTTCTACACTCTGCTTTCTGGAATCAGGAATGAAATGAATCCATTCCCAACACTGTTGCAGTGTCCCAAATAGCAGACTTCAAACTGTATTGTGCTGCTTGAGTCCTGAAATAGTTAATAAATCATAAAAGGAGATGATGTGTGCTTCTGTTGATTTGGTGAAGTTTGTTCGAAAACATAAATGTACACGCTAATAATACATCTGAATGCCTTTTTGAATTATGTCTCTGCAATACATTGTCGTAGATATAATTCACTGTCCTGGAAATCCATGTTTTAGCTTTTAGTTTGATGTTGTAGTTGTTTTAAACAGGGTCATTGAAACATATGGAGATATGGAGGGTCAAAAAAGATCATCAATTTCAAATAAATTTCTTAAGACGTAGATAGAAGTTGGTTACTTCAATTTATTTTTATATTTGGGAACAAGTATTACAATAAGAACAGAGTAATGACATTGACACAATCATGATCTTACATTCTCCCTAAACAACAGAAGTAGTTTGTCCATGTTAAAAAGGTAGGCTTAAGCTATAAACAAAATAGTTTACTATAAAGTTTATGGATAATGATCTAACAAAAAGTAACCCTTATAGAAGATACAGTACACATAGAGGATTATTGTTTTCCATAGTATAGTGACACACAGAACATTATGTATCCTAGAGACAATCAAAGCAATTCCTAAAAGTATACTTTTGTTATGATGTACAACAACCGACACAACATTGAAGAACAACATCTGATATAACATTATGAAGGAACAGCTTGACAGGTAGGGTTAGAGTTTATTTGGAGTTTGGACATAAAGTCAGAGTTATGGATATAGTTGATCAAGGGTGCGGACAGGATGTTAGAATTACTGTAGCGGAATGACTAACCAACATGGATTAAATGCTTAGGACATTATATTGTTCTTGTTACTTTCTTCCCTTCATCAGATGTTATAGGTTTTTGTACAGTGTTATAGGTTTTTGTACATAGATCCTCATGTTTCACATTAGTTTTATAATGTTTTATTTAAACAATAAATATGGCATAATCACCTTCAGGTTAAGTGAAAATGTAATTACTTACCAGTTAACTCAAATAAGAGTAAAAGTGAACAGAACAACATTGTAGATGACTGGATGTGAAGTATGAGCACCAGCTGTTGACTAAAAGCTCAACACCAACTAAATACTTACTTCCTGGTGGTGTGTTGTCATGAGATAATGTATTTGGAGGGAGGTGTACAGTGAAGATGCTGAATCTAACAAAATATAGTTTGATTGTACAATGCATTTTATGGATCAAAAGTCAAATCTGTGTTACTTGAACTTTATTGCTTCACATTGATGAATGGAATTACTTTGAAATATAGAGACAATGCATGTCTATGGTAAATGCATGTTTGTACACATAGACCATATGTCATGTATACAGACTTAGCCCCTTTGCCTCCAAGATTCGGCTCAATCTCTTGAATTATTTTATAAACATTGCCACAATCAGTTTTTTTATATTTAGTCTCACATAATTCCCTGGGACATAGAACAGTTACAAGCCACGTTGGTGATGTGAAAAGTTGCTATTTTTATCTGATTGGGCCTAACATGTTATGGTCCTTTTGACTTATCAATACAAATTATGAAGTCAGACTTATTAAGATAGATTATGAGGTAATAATATTTCTAACCAATTATGGTTTAGTTGAAAATAATGAACAATTATTATCACCTTCTACAGAAGTATCAGCATTGTTTCATACTCAATCTCCTACTGACAGTGCTGAATCAAGTAATGATGCAAATATGAAAAGTTACAGTTACAAGCAAATGATTTTTGCTCCACTTGACAGCGCTATACTCAAAGAATTTACAGTTCATGATTATAAAGCCATAACACACAAACAAGTCTCTATTCTGCTAACTGCGGAGTCATTGTTTCACTATATGAGTCCATGTAATGTAAAAGCACATCATTCAGCAGCCGCCTGCCACTTCACATTGTGCAGGTCTGTCTATAGGAGAAACATGGACTAAGATCTGACAAACAGCTGAGCTGGGGGCAGTGAAAACTTCATTGGTTTTGGATGAAGGAACAGTGGATTTCACCTGGCTGACATTGGGCTTCGTAAACATGCCCTTCACAAGGTGTAGGATAAAAAGGAACCTTATTTGAAGATCAACCAAGAGCTGAAGAAATGACCGATTGTGTATAAATATGAAGAAATAGTTTTGTGTTACATTGTTTGCCAGGTTAAGATGTTGAGGAAGTTCTTATCTCTGATTAAATGAGTAAGGTAATTTGTCATGTTATTATTTATTTGTTTTTTCTTCACATCTTTCAGTTGTCAATAGTCTAATTGTCTATACACTGAATGATATTTAATGTATCAATGAGACTGTTGTTAAGCTGGAGGTTTCTGTAGGTTCCGGAGGTTAAAATAAAGCTGTGAAATTGACTACTAAACTCACCAATGAAGACTGAAGAACCAATAAGGACTAAAGAAATGAAGAAAGTAGCAACATAGAAGAATACATTCACAAAAAGACAGATACAACACAAGCTGAATATCTCTGCAGCAATAGTTTCAGGTTGGGTGTTTTGTAAAAGCGCTGTGACAACTCCTGATGTAAAAATGGGTTTATAAATAAATTTGATTGATTGATTGATTGATTCAGTCTTCCTGATTGGAGAAATGCTACCACACCACCGTACTGTCAAAGAAATGGGGTAGTAAACCATCACATTGATTTCTGTGGGTGATATTTACTCCTCACATCAGAGTTTTTTTATCAACATTACTACATTCATGTTACAGTATACAGAATTAGGAAGGAACCGTTTGTAGTGAGTCATTGATCTGGACATTGTTCTTGGGTTAATATTATGGATAGAATTTGGGTCAATCATGGGTTTGGATATGATGTAAAGGTTTTTAATGTTAATGCAGGTGTGGTTGGATATGTTAACAAGATTTTACTGTGTTAAAATCTAGCCTCAGCAATCTGAAAATATAAATCTAAATGTGTACTAATAAACTTAAAGAAAATGAAAAATATGCCATGAGACAGACTAACAGAGAGATGTTTTACCAAAGCAGCATACTGTAATGATTGGTGGCAGAACAGATTAGGACATAGATGCAGAAACCAATTACTTTCTAACACCAGAAAAGTGAACTAAATAGTGTGGGGGATAATGAAATGTATAGCAGGTGAGCTTGACAAGACAGTGGTGTGGAATGTGAGCATTAATAATTACAATATGAATGTACGTTTCATTGGAAGTGAATGTGCCTAGATAATGAGAACAACAGAAACATCTCTGTTTAGATTATCTCTCTGTAGGCTGCGCTCTGATAACCACAGGAATGTTTACATTGACCATTTGGCATGGGTCTTACTGTCTTGGAAACCTGATCATTGTTAGGTAAACACGCCCTTCAATGTATATATCAGCTTGTAACCAGCATTACAGTGAGAAGAGAAGAGATTGAGCCTGTAACATCATGAGCTAATAGACTATCAAATGTTGCAATAAATAATTGAATTACTCTCTCCCTTGACAACCGGGTACGCGATTCATTATTTCAACCATTATACGAAACGGCTGATTTCTAACAGTGGTATGTTCAGGACAGTGATATGAGTGATACAAAAAGAGTTGCGTTGGGATGAAGGGGGAGACCAGCGCTCCCGGCCAGTGGTCAGTAGGAGGGAGAGTTGGAATGCTGAGGGGGAAGTGATGTCACAGTTGGAGTCCACATGTAGCCAGAACATGCAGGGTCTCTGTTGTCTCATGATAGTCAGTCAGATGTAGAACAGTTTAGAAGCAGTGCTGATCTCTCATTTTCAGAGCTCTGACAACTTCTGTCTTACTGTTGATGCTTCATGTTGTTCCTAATTGTATTCAGTAATAGACTGTGTAGCTGGGAACCTCAGCCAATTCCATAATTCTTACATTATAAACAAATCTGAGTTTGCCAGAGTACCCGTACCAGTGGTGCAAAGACATGCGCTTTGCAGTGGAAGGTTTTAAGACCTTTAAGACCACACAGTGGAAGTGTGGCCTCCTCCCTTTTGACTCTTTTTTGATGCCGTCTCGGTCACTGCCGGGTCCCAGCAGCGCCTCCTCTCCAGCAACCAAAGGGGGACCCTCCACCCCAGGTCCAACACCCCTCCCTACCTCCCTCGCTGCCCCAGTCCCCATCCATACCCCCCTAACTGCCCCAGTCCACATCCCTACCCCCCTAGCTGCCCCAGTCCCCATCCCTACCCCCCTAGCTGCCCCAGTCCCCATCCCTACCCCCCTAGCTGCCCCAGCCCCTTCCCTAAACGTAGATAAGCACCCCCTAATAGAGAGGGGGCTGATAGAAAAGCACCTGGGGCACATTCTCACCACCTTGGCCAGACCGATACCGGAGACTCCCTGTGGTTGCCATATGCCTCACCGGGGAGGACTACACACGCCAGTGGCAGTAGTGGTGTGAGAAGGAGAGGGCTGAAGCAGAGGAGAAAGATTGCCATGCAGGAAACAGAAGAGACCGGAGAGGGCTGCCATGGATGAGACCATCAACCCCATCGCCTCTGCTGGACCCTTTGCTGCTGCTGAAACCATTCCTGACAGCGGCATCACCAGAGCCTCTCAGTGTCTAACACCTGTAGGACCTGCCAGGGCCCCTAGCTGCAGAAGTAGGCCAAGTGCCTGCTCTCCCGGCCATCGTCCGCCCCTCATCCCCACCACTACCAACGCCTGCTCCTCCAGCTCATCGTCAACGGTTTCTTCCACCACCAAGACGCACACCAGCCCCCCTGTCCATTTCCACTAAAATGGCCTCCTCTGAACCATCTGCCTCCTCCGTCTCCCCTGGTCACACAGCCTCGTCTGGTGTCCCTGCCCCCTGTAAAAAAACTACCTCCTTTAAAAAAAAAAAATAGTTTTTTTTTTAAAGGAAATGTGGTTCAAAAGTACTACTGTTTTATAAACTGATGGTTAACAAAAAATGTTCTCCTTCTACAGCTCAACTAAGCAGGCCATAAAGCTCCTCCAAAGCTCCACCAGCCACCTCAGTCACACCACCCATGGCACCACCCTCAGGTGACTTTTATCTCTGTTATGTCAACTACAGTTGTTGCTGTGTTTTTTCTATACTTAGAAATATATGTTAATTGCATTTGTATTTGTTTTTCAAATCAAAGATGATGGTACGTCCTTCTGCGACCAGTGCGAGGAGCAAAATCCACCTGCAAGCTCCCCACACAAGCTACTGCTCAAGGTGTCATGGGTGTGTTGTGACGTCTGTGGAAAGTTGTTCCATTGTCAGTGTGAACAGTGGGACCCAGAGGTGGCTGTAGAGCTAGGTTGTCTTTAGTATTTCTGTGGAATTATTGGGATGGATGTTGAGATTTAGTTGTTTTGTTTGTATGTACTTATTTGATAAAATATATATTTATTAAACCTATGACATGTGTATTTCTTCACTAACTTTTAATTATCTAACTTTCTGAAGTGCATCACTGCAATGCCTTTAGTCTAAGATTTAGTCTATGCTAATCTGCATCACTAAATCTATTATTTAATAATTATGATTTGCCTGTTTGTTTTGTATTAAAGAGTTAGACTTTGACCTAAAATACAAGATAAATCTGTAAAACCAACTGATACATAATTGGCTGGAGCAATTGGGGGAAAAATAATTTGGTCAAAGAATAGTGAATTTATCGGTTTTTATGGTCCACACGAGGGCGCTCTGTACTACACAGTGAAAAGTTGGTCAGTCTTCATTTTTTCTAAATCCGAAGGTAAGCAATACAGTAAGCTTTCAAGAAAACACTTCAGGGAAGGCTATGATGTGTTATTTGTAACGGAAATAAAAAGTAAAAAAAAAAATGTAACGTTATTGAACAAAACTCTAAGGTGACCGATAATTGGGGACGTTGGCCGATTATAGGGGGTCTTATTTTTTAGCTACGTCGCCAACCAACTATAGGAAAATATCAATATTTCCAATGAAATTTCAGAAATGATAATTAATTGCATGCTAGCTAACATTTGTGTGTCACTAATAATTGCTAAACATTGACGACTTGATCAAATGATTAGTCGGTACATGAAGGCATATTTCAAAACTGCTGTTGGCTATGCTGATAATAGGGGGTTCTACGCTATCTATCTCACGTTGAAAATTAGATGGAAACAGAACAATAGCCTCGGATGCACTCTAAGAGGTGCGTGGTGGGTAAACTACATTTTTACCTGTCTTGGAATTCTATTAGGATGACGTGAAGTTGAAGCCCACAGTATCCATTTTGTATTTTAAGCAGTTGTTGGGTTAAGCAAAAGCAAAAAGCCAGAGGTTAGTTCTTCGACATACTTCTTATTATTCTTCAGAAAGCAAATCCTCCTACACCATTTAAGATAGAAACTTTGTTCAAACTTCAAAACGTGTAGACTGTTCCAGATTAAGTTGCTTGTATACAACTTTTTGATAACTTTTATATATTTTTTTTTATATTTAACTTTTATTAAACTTAAAACTCCATTGACTTGAATGGGATTTCTTCAGATTTCTGAAGGTTCCATTGTTAACACTCCAACATTCTAATGACTTTTTGAAAAGTCACAGTTGTCGCAAATTACCTACTTTAACACCTTTCTTAGAGAAAAATGTAAAAGATTGTGAATGTCCTCACATTCTCGGCTGTTGTAATCACAAAATAATTTCAAAAAATATAATTCAGAACAGAACTTACAGCGATTTAAGAAATTAATTTAACAAAATTTCACACAACTTTTAACAATAACTGCAATTTGCACCAGTTTTCAAATGAGATAGGCTAAATTTAGGGTTTCATATCTTCGACTACTTCTCAGCTATTTGAATCATAAAATATTAGGAAAATATCTCTTACCAAATTTGAGATACTGCAACTGCTGTAACCAGAGCTACGTGTTTTTTAGCTATATTTCCCAAACAGCTGCCGTTTAACCCACTTTCCCAGCATGATAGAGAAAAAGTACAATTATTTTATATATTCCATTCTTTGCTACTTTTACACAAAAATGGATATCAGCCTTCAAAGACTTTTCACACTTTAAAAACACATGATTGATCACACTTTGCTGTACCAATGTACCAGCCAAAATTACTTTGAACGTGTGTCACGTGTGTTTGAACTTCCGTCCAGCCCTCCGGCCCAAGATACCATCCTCCCTCCAACCTGCCAAGCAGGACCGGTACGGTGGGAAATCCAGGACAGTATACAGGAAGCCCTATTATCCTAACCAGCTCCCCCCACTTGCCCTCCAGGGAAAACCTTTGTCCCAGCTACTGTCCGATCTCAGTTGCTTAAGTGGTGCCACAGCTCATGGCTGTGCATCCTGGAATCTGGGCATCCTGGAATCACCTCGTAACACTAAGCTGCTTAGCAAACGATACTGGTGGTCTTCCCTAGCCGAAGATGTTCGAGACTATGTGCAGTCCTGCCCTATCTGTGCCCAGTCTAAGAGTCCCCGTCACCTGCCAGAGGGTAAGCTATTGCCTCTGCCTACACAGCACTGACCCTGGTCTCACATTGCCATGGACTTTGTGACCGATCTGCCTGTATCCAATGGGAACAGTGGGATATTGGTTGTAGTGGATCGATTTTCTAAGATGTGTCGTCTTGTTCCCCTAAATCAACTACCCAGTGCCACCCAACTGGCAGAGTGCGTCTTCCAACAGGTGTTTTTTTTGCCAGTTTGGGATACCAGAAGACACTGCATACGATCGGGGGCCGTAGTTCTTCTCAGGCATGTGACAAGCCTTCTGTGACCGACTGGGGGTATCCATTACTCTGTCGTCTGGCTACCATCCCGAATCTAACGGCCAGACAGAGAGACTGAACCAGAATATTGGGAAGTACCTTTGCCAACAGTGCCTCAGGCAACCACACGAATGGAGCCGTTATTTACCCTGGGTGGAGTATGCCCAAAACTCCCTCATTCACTCCTCCCTCCGACTCACCCCATTCCAATGTGTGTTTGGATACCAGCCTCCTCTCTTCTCGTGGGATACAGAGCCTGGAACTGTTCCCGCAGTGGACGAGTGGTTTTGACGCAGCGCCCGAGTTTGGGAAACGGAGCATCGACATCTCCCACGGGCTTCCTGTTCGCAAAAGACCTATGCTGATCGTCGTCTGCGACCAACTCCCCGGTACCATCCAGGACAACGAGTTTGGTTATCCACTTGAGACATCCGCCTTGCGTCTCCCCTGCCGGAAACTCACTCCCAGGTACATCGGATCCTTCAAAATCACGCACCACATTAACCCTGTTACCTACCATCTCCTGTTTATGTTCCGTTGCACTCTTTCCCTAGCTGTCCCCCAGTAACCTTCTAAGTGGTACATGAAGTAACCTTCGTGTATTTTTTTGCTCTGACTGTTCTTTTCTTTTTGTTGTTTTGCTACTCCTCTCTCTCTAATGCAAGGAGGCCTTGTTGGAAATGTTGCTCAGTGAAAAGACACTTGGCTCCAATTCCATGTCTGGCTCGGTTTTATTCCTGTTTTCACCAGTCCTGCTTGTGTTTGTGTGGTCCAACCTTTGGCCCGATCACAAAAGACACCACCGTTTCTTAGTCTCTATCTGATGCAGTGCATTACAGCCATCTACAAATATACATGACATGAACATGTATTTTATTAATAGTGTCCTATCTGCCTAGGAATGAATCTTTTGCATGCTCCAAACTGACTTCAAATCTAGTGTTAAATATGACTGGATGTCTACTGAAGCTGAGCATGTGGGGTGCAGAGAGATGATGAAGTTATAGTTTGCATTTCTATTTGGTTTATCATCAAACAGTATAGTATCTTAACCCAAAATATACTGCTTTGGCTAGATCAGAAGAAGATGTAACCAAGCCACTTAATGTTGTATGACATTGCCTGGATGATGGACCACCCTAGTCTACATCCAGTTTCCTTAACCCCTGTTCACTACCGAATAAGAGCTTTTGGAACTAAGGGGATATCTCAGTAAGTATGACTATTCTAGAAATAAATTGGTTTACACATACAGTACCAGTCGAAGACTGGAGACCTACTCATTCAAGGGTATTTCTTCATTTTAACTATTTTCCACATTGTATAACCCCGTTTCCAAAGAAGTTGGGACGTTGCATAAAATGCAAATAAAAACAGAATGCAATGATGTGCAAATCACTTATCCCTGTATTTAATTGAAATCAGTACAAAGACAACATATCCAATGTTGAAACTGAGAAATTGTATTGTTTTTGGATAAATACTGTACGTGGCCATTTTGAATTTGATGCCAGCAACACGTTTCAAAAAAGTTGACACAGGGGAATGTTTACTACTGTGTTGCATCACCTCTTCTTTTAACAGTAGTTTGTAAGTGTTTGGGAACCGAGGAGACCAATTGCTGTAGTTCTGAAAGTGAAATGTATTCCCATTCTTGCTTGATATAGGATTTCAGCTGCTCAACAGTTTTGGGTCTCCTTTGTTGTATTTAACGTTTCATAATGCGCCAAATGTTTTCAATGAGTGACAGGACTGGACTGCAGGCAGGTCAGTTTAGCACCCAGACTCTTTTACTACGGAACCATGCTGTTAACACTAGAACCGCCAAATGCCTACGCCAATTGGCGTTTTAGTTTGTAATTAAAATAAAACTGCCATTTTGAAAGCTACACCCTAAAGACGATTTACCTTTTTTTTACCCTGTTTTCCTACCTAACCCGCCAACAACCCACGCCACTTAGCATTGGTACCCAAATGGTACCCAGGCGCTAATCACCCCTCACTGAATGCATGACGTCAATGGGTGAATGCGCGATACTCCCAGATGAATAAAAACTTAAATAGGCTATTATTGAAACATAATACAAATGATATAGGCTACATACCACATATGTTTCTGTTTTTCAACAGGAGATTCATCTTATTTTGTAGGGTAAATCATCAAATTTAAATCGAAAATGTAAATCTACATTATTTCAGGAGGGAAAGAGAAACTAAATTGCCCACACATCCTATCGTCTCTCTTTGAATTTTCTCTTCTAATTTTACTGAAGATTAATATTTTACAAATGTGTTAGGCTAAATAATTATTCACAAAACGAAATTCCAACGATATCTCGTTTCTATCTTTTTCTAATAACTCCTCTCGGTATTTCGATAACTTACTCATGTCACCTATAGAAAGATCTTACAGTGCCTTGTGAAAGTATTCGGCCCCCTTGAACTTTTCGATCTTTTGCCACATTTCAGGCCTCAAACATAAAGATATAAAACTGTCATTTTTTGTGAAGAATCAACAACAAGTGGGACACAATCATGAAGTGGAATGAAATTTATTGGATATTTCAAACTTTTTTAACAAATAAAAAACTGAAAAATCGGGCGTGCAAAATTATTCAGCCCCCTTAAGTTAATACTTTGTAGCACCACCTTTTGCTGCGATTACAGCTGTAAGTCACTTGGGGTATGTCTCTATCAGTTTTGCACATCGAGAGACTGAAATTTTTGCCCATTCCTCCTTGCAAAACAGCTCGAGCTCAGTGAGGTTGGATGGAGAGTGTTTGTGAACAGCAGTTTTCAGTTCTTTCCACAGATTCTAGATTGGATTCAGGTCTGGACTTTGACTTGGCCATTCTAACACCTGGATATGTTTATTTGTGAACCATTCCATTGTAGATTTTGCTTTATGTTTTGGATCATTGTCTTGTTGGAAGACAAATCTCCATCCCAGTCTCAGGTCTTTTGCAGACTCCATCAGGTTTTCTTCCAGAATGGTCCTGTATTTGGCTCCATCCATC
>JACXGI010005836.1:0-26965 GCA_016801175.1 Esox masquinongy
CTGTGTGTGCTGTGATTGTGTCAGACTCTGTTGGACTGAATGCCACACTGTCTCCAGATATATCTGTATGAATAAAGATAATTGCCGGCACTGCGATTTTGTCTCCTCTTAATCTCTTCTCATTAACCAACTCGGGGAAGTACTTTAGGTCGGTACTTCAATACCTAGGTATTTTAGGTCGGTACTTCAATACATGTTATCTTAATACTATTGCCCCACACTAATCTGCTCGGCCGGTGCTGATGCAGGAAAAGCAAAGATGGCACATGGAGCTTTTTTTAGGTCGTTGGATGTATTAACGATTTGGCTGTTTCGCGCACTGTAAATAGTGTTCATTTTGTATCAATTAGGCTGGCTAGCGGTAATCCCGTGCTTTAGCTAACAATCTATCTAGCCTTAGCGTTATCTTAACAAGTAAGGCGAAGGTAAAGATTAAATATATGCTATTTTCAAGCTTTGTTAATGGAATATGACGCTGTATTTAGTTTGCACATTGAATAATTTGAGCCCAGGTCACATTCTAAAACAAGATGAATTGAAGGTAATGTAATGTAAAGTTGAAATATTCCTTTTAAAGGAATTGAAAGTTCTTTCGAGTCACGAACAGTGTCATGTGATTTATTCATCTCAGTTATCATACAAATATTTTAGCTTGATCGAGGGAACAATGCAGAAAGCTTCATTTGTACAATAATCAGATTTTGTGTAAGTTTACCTATTAATTTCAATTGCAAAGCAGGTAGGCTGTGAGGGTCTTACACATTTTTAACGTTTGATATTTAAAAGATGAATTAGTTGTTATACTGTAGACATGTATGTATGCTGTGTTATTTATTATAATTATTCCTTTTAGTGTGTGTTTTAAAAGTAACATTATATACATTTGTTGGTGGGTGTAGCCAAGTAACCCAAGTGGATGCAATTACATTATATACAAATACAGTAACCTAAAGATCCTCTAGGAACCTTATTTCAAATGGGTTCTTTGATGAACCAGTTTTCATACTGAGGAATCCCAAAAGTTCTTGCAGGCACCTCTAAGAGCATTGAGGAATGTTTGAGTTCTTGGAGGAGCCCTTAGGTTCTTGGAGGAACCTAGAGGTTCTTCAAGGAACTACTTATTTTTTGCAGTATACTTAGGACAGAACCTCTTAAATGGGGTTTGTGTGGAGTCTGGGGTAGAATGTCCATGTTTTGAGCCATGTAGTTTTAGCCTTGTGCTTTTAAATCATGTTGGAAGCCTGCAGTTTTAAATTATCAACTGTTTTTGAGTTTTTTTACTTAGTTTCTCTTTAAACCTTTTAAAGTGAGGAAGTATGACCAGCTTCGTCCCATAGGCTAATAAAGTTTAGTCTATTGCTGCTTGTTTTGAAGTTAAGTATTTCAATATGAAACTCACTACCATTTAAATTTTATTTGAGTCTTTTATAGACCAACAACACTACATTCCCTGCTGGAGCATGCCCAGAGCTCAGACGATTGGACTTGGACACTTTCCAGTGTCCATTTTGGCGCAGGGCAGGGGGGTACCCTGGCCTTATTTACAGGGCCACCAGGGATCCATCAGTCTGATCTTCACAACATATGTTTTTTGAAGTGTGCCACTGCAGGAACAAAACAGATTTCTGAAGATCTCAGAAAATGAGTTGTTGATGCTCATCAGGCTGGAAAAGGTTAGAAAACCATCTCTAAAGAGTTTGGACTCTACCAATCCACAGTCAGACAGATTGTGTTCAAATGGAGGAAATTGAAGACCATTGCTTCCCTCCCCAGGAGTGGTCGACCAACAAAGATCACTCCAAGAGCAAGGTGTGTAATAGTCCACGAGGTCACAAAGGAACCCAGGGTTGCTTCTAAGCAACTAAAGGCCTCTCTCACATTGGCTAATCTCAATGTTCATTGGCTAATCTCAATGTTCATTGGCTAATCTCAAGTCCACCATCAGGAGAACACACCAGATACTGAAAGCAAAGGTTCACATACATTTGCCACTCACAGATATATAATATTAGATCATTTTCCTCAATTAATAAATGACCAAGTATAATATCTTTGTCTCAGTTTACAGTAACGTCATATTGGCCATACTACCAAAACAGCAAAATGAAGTGACTGATGTCAGAAATGCATTACCTAGAGATTCAATAAGGTAGTTGTATATATCAGGATGTAACACCTCCGGCCACTGGGTTGGGTCGTTCATCCACTTTGAGGGAGGCAACCCCTATTTCTTTCATTTTTCGATCTATGATTGACAACAACATAAAATAATTGTTTGCCTGACTGGACATAGTATTTGTGCTCCTGGTAGCTAAAAAGTATTATGGTTTTCTTATTTTGTGCTAATCAATTAGCAAAGATGTCGGAATTTGTATTTACCGCCAGTCAAATTGAATGGGCTGCTTACCCCCAGAAGGGACGGGAGCATGATGCGAGGGCAAATCATCCGGATGGGCTGCTCTCATATTGGAGGTGCCATTTCTCACATTTTAATTATTCTTAGAATGTTAGAATGTTGTTTAAATCAATAATGTATATTTTTCATAATAGTTAATGTGATAGAAAATAACAAATGCATAGCCAAGCTGTCCTTACCTTGTCTCGTCTTCTGTCCGGTGTTCTCTCCAGCCTGGCTATGCATTTATTTTCTATCACATGAACTATGAAAAATATACATTATTGGTCATGATTATAAATCACCTAACACATGTGTACACAGATACATAACACATTGAAACAGGATTGTTGTGGAACTCAAAATATTGACTGTCCCATATTAGTCTATGCACATCAGATAATTAGTAACATTAACTGTAAAATAAATAACCAAAGTACACCGATCAGCCATAACATTATGACCACCTGCCTAATATTGTGTAGGTCCCCTTTTGCTGTCCAAACAGGCCTGACCCGTCGACCTTTGGGGGCAAATGGGGACCTACACAATATTACACCCATCGAATTTGGAGCCCAAATCAACACCTTGAACTCGTGTTCCTCAAACCATTCCTGAACCATTTTTGTTTTGTGGCAGGGGGCATTATCCTGCTCAAAGAGGCCAATGCCATCAGGGATTACCGTTGCCATGAAAGGGTGCACATGGTCTGCAACAATGGTCAGGTAGGTGGTACATGTCAAAGTAATTTGGAGGCCAAATTATCATCCCTCAACCAAAATCTTTTGATGCAGAGTTTTGGAAATGGGGCTTTTTCACGGGCTGCTCCAAGACTTTGGAATGCCCTTCCACAATTCATCCGTGACTCCAAATCTGTTGCCATCTTCATCCACCACCTCAAGTCTCATCTGTTCAAACAAGCCTATCCCTAGCCCCAGCCCTATGTTGTTTGACCCCCCCCCCCCTTTTTGTTTTGTTAGCTACCGTTTTTCTCATTGCTCTATCCGTAGTTGTTATGTATTTTAAAGCGTCTTTGGGTCTTTGAAAAGCGCTATATAAATTTAATGTATTATCATTAATGTATTATTATTAACATCCACATGAATGGCAGGACCCAGGTTTTCCCAGCAGAACATTGCCCAAAGCATCACACTGCCTCCGTCAGCTTGCCTTCTTCCCATAGTGCATCCTGGTGCCATGTGTTCTCCAGGTAAATGACGCACACACACCCGGCCATCCATGTGATGTTAAAGAACACTTGATTTATCAGACCAGGCCACCTTCTTCCATTGCTCCGTGGTTCAGTTCTGATGCTCAGGTGCCCATTGTAGGTGCCTTCGGTGGTGGTCACAGGGGTCAGCGTGGGCACCCTGACCTGTCTGTAGCTACGCAGCCCCATACGCAACAAACTGTGATGCACTGTGTTCTGGCACCTTTCTATCAGTACCAGCAGTAACTTTTTCTGCAATTTGAGCTACAGTAGTTTGTATGCTGGATCGGACCACACAAGCCAGCCTTCGCTCCCCACGTGCATCAGTGAGCCTTGGCCACCCATGACCCTGTCGCCGGTTCACTGTTTTTCCTTCCTTGGACCACTTTTGATAGGTATTGACCACTGCAGACCGGGAACACCCCACAGGGGCTGCTGTTTTGGAGATACTCTGACCCAGTCGTCTAGCCATCACAATTTGGCCCTTGTAAAATTCGCTCAGATCCTTACGCTTGCCCATTTTCCCTGCTTAACACATCAACTTTGAGGACAGAATGTTCGCTTGCTGCCTAATATATCCCACCCACTGACAGGTGCCATGATACTAAGATTATCAGTGTTATTCACTTCACCTGTCAGTGGTCATAATCTTATGGCTGATCGGTGTATATCAGTATGCGATTCCTTAACTCATACCGACAGTGTTTTCAGTTAAGGTACATTTGAGCAAAACATTTTTCTTTTCAATCAAAAACAGTTGTTCAGAATTTTCAATCAAAACATTTTTTTGCAATCAAATATTTTGTATTAGAGCGCAAACTTAATGCATTTAATCTCAAAAAATATTTTGAGAACTAAAAATGTATTTTAAATCAAAATTTGACTATTAAGAACCCTCCATTTTGTCTAGACTGCCCCCTTTGCTTGAGGTGCTTTTTTTGCTTTTTAAACATTTTTTTTGATTGAAACACTAGTTCTTCGTTTGCGCTTTTGCCCCTACAGCTGTGGGTGGGCTTTAGTGGGAGGTGTGGATGATGCTTCTCCATTGGTCAGCCATTTTTTGAGTATCAGTTTGGCTACAACCAATACTGATCAGCCTTTCTTACCAACGCAAAAGGAGTCTTAGGACACCTATCTACGAACTTTTACCTACGAGCATCTCAGGTAAGCAGCACTGAGGTTTCTTCCGTCCAATTTACACATAGCTTGTAGTTAAGCTCCTACGATTTAGTGTCAGTTCATTACGTTCTACTATACAGCTCCGGAAATAATTAAGAGACCACTGCACCTTTTTCTTTCCTTTCCAGAAAAGTCGAAAAGGAAGGTTTTGAGTGAGGAACAGAAGGGTTAAAATATAGAGACCACTGCAAATTGAACGCTTCTGTTCCTCACTAAAAACTTTTCTTTTCAACTTTTTTGGAAAGGAAAGAAAAAGGTGTAGTGGTCTTTTCATTTTTTCGGAGCTGTATTACATACATTCCATAGAAGATAATAAGATTAAATGTGTGCACCAACAAAGAGTGCAAGTGTGAGTTTTAAGTATGCCTATGTATCATGGCAACGCTGTAATATTTTCTGCAAAAAAAGATAACTGTTACTGTCATGAAATATCATTATATGTCAACTAAGAAACAAACAGGACATGGCCTGCTAATGAGTTGCCCTGAAAGAAAGTTAGATTAATTCAGTTGAAATGGCAAGAATAGGTGTTCGTAGCTAAACGGTTTTGGTTAGCTTGAGAATAATAATTGCACGATTTATTATTCTATGGTATGTATGTATGTATGTAATATATTAGAATGTTTTGAACCGACACCGAATCATAGGGGCAAACTAGCTATGTAGAAGTTGGACGGAAGTATGCCCAGTGCTGCTTACTTGAGATCCCATCACACAGGCTGAATCTCAGATCGCATACTTGCATACTACTGTATATATGCCAGATTAATATGTGAGAAGATGAGTATGTCCAAAACCATATTACGCTGAAAATAGTATGCCAAAAGTTCCCAGATGGTCTACTATTTTTGGTAGATTTTGGAAGTATGCATCCGTGCATACTTTTTGGGGTTTTGAGTGAGGAACAGAAGAGTTAAAATTAAGAGACCACTGCAAATTAAACGCTTCTGTTCCTCAATCAAAAGTTTCCTTTTCAACTTTTTTGGAAAGGAAAGAAAAAGGTGCAGTGGTCTCTTAATTTTTTCCAGAGTGGTATTTTGTTCTTGAAATATTTTTTTCTGCTCTATTACTAAATATTTTATTGCAAAAACATATTTTTTTACTTTAAAGCCTCGTTTTTGCTTTTAGAACAAATATATTTGATTGAAAAGAAAAAAGTTTTGCTCTCGACAAAAAGACACAAATGTACCTCTATAGTTTTCAACTAGTCTATATTCTACAACAGCATAATAGAATTCCTGAAATTCAGTTATGGCTTTTGGTTTTGGTGTGCCACCCCAAGATTTTCAGTGGCCCCATCTGGCCACCCCTATCAAAAATGTATAGGGGTGTTGCTGGTGACATGCTCATCTGCGAAGGCACCATTAATGCTGAACAATACAGGTTTTGGAGCGACATATGCTGCCATCCAGACAACGTCTTTTTCAGCGAAGGTCTTGCTTATTTCAACAATGCCAAACCACATTCTACACATATCACAACAGCATTGTTCTGTAGTAAAAGAGTCCGGGTGCTAAACTGGCCTGCCTGCAGTCCAGACCTGTCCCCCATTGAAAACATTTGGTGCATTTTGGATATGAAACATACGACAAAGGAAACCCCGAACAGCTGAAACCCTCTATTAAGCAAGAATGGGAAACCCTCTATTAAGCAACATTGCACTTTCAAAACTACAGCAATTGGTCTCAATTCCCGAACGCTTACAGAGTATTGTTAAAAGAAGATGTGACGCAACACAGTGGTAAACATGCCCCTGTTCCATTTTTTTTTAAAATGTGTTGCTGGCATCAAATTCAAAATGGGCATGTATTTTTCCCAAAACAATAAAGTTTCTCAGTTTCAACATTTTATATGTTGTCTTTGTACTATTTTCAGTTAAATATTGGGATAGATGATTTGCACATCATTGCATTCTATTTTTACATTTTACGCAGCGTCCCAGCTTTTTTGGAAGCATTTTGTATGTGAAATGCTAATGTTCTGTCACCGCAGTAAGCCCACAAGCCATCTATGAAGATGTTAGAAAAGGTCAACTTCAAAACCTGCGACTGACATTTATCACTTAAAACGAATATGGCATTTAACACAGTTGTGGGGTTTTCCAATTTTCTACTTTCAAACCCATTTAGACACATCATATTCTTCATTAATCACTGCAGATTATTTAATCATCAGGTTGCTTGTTCAGTCTGATGTGTACTGGTGTCTCGCATGCAGGTGGGAGGTCTTATGCACACGCGGGTGGGGACTCACACGCCACACCTCCCTCCACCGTTTGGCACTGTGTTTGTGTTTCACGGGGGTGGGGGGGATCAGTACTGCATACCTTGCTCATTGCCTGGGTGGATTGCAACTAATGATATTTTGGTTTGATATAGTTAGTAGTAGTATCGTATACGCGATCATGTGACATCAGCGAGTTACCCAAGAGGAACAGAATGCCAAGACCTGTAAAAAAGCACTGTTGTGCATGTTTCTAATCAGTGTCGTCGGTAGGCCTGGGCGTCCGGGGCTGTTGCCCCAGATCTTTTTTGAGTAGCCCCGGATCTCAAAATGACCCAAAAAAAATAGCCCCTGATCTAGAATTCAGATTGCGCATTATGACAATGTAGATGTGTAGGCCGCTAGCATGTACGTCGAAATTATCCTCCAGCATGTACATTCAAAACCCTGTACTTTTCTTTCTAAGCCCCGAAAGGATTGTGATCCTAGCAACGCCTCTGTATCCAATGAATGATTAAACTAGTTTGTGGTGTTTTCTGGCTCAACTGTGAATTAAAATGAGTAAGATGTAGCTCCTACTGACTCCATACACAGCTCTAGTTTAATTCAGAAGAAGCTATCTCCCAACTGGCCCTTCACTTGGTGAGTGTACAAAGCCTCTTCTACTAATTAGTAGTGTTAACATTCTTAGAGAAAGCCATCCGGTGACTACTATTGCATCGTTGCAATCTAGTATGACATCCTCATTCAGCTACGTCAAAACTGGTTCTCTATGTTTCACTCCAACACAAGTTTCGTTTATGGTGAATGTTTCTCATCTGTTGAAAGTGGTTGAGGGTTGTCAGCAAGAGGCTTTCTGTTGTCTGCCCATATTTTTAAAGACACACCAACTGGCTACAGCTGTCTGCTGTTTTGAAAAGTAGCTCATTCTGTTAATGACAGCCTTAAGGGACTTCTCAGTATGTTAACTCGATTCAAGACATGGTATCACACCAAGCTGGGACCAAAAACACTGGGAAATATAATTCTGCTTGGGAATTTATTGAGTGTTTACTTGAAATGGCATACAAAGGATTTTCTATACATGTTGCATCACTTTCCACAGTATGGAGTGTGCCTGTGTCGGCGCGCCTGTGTGTCGCACCATGTCCTCAGTTCTGATTTATGCGTGTCAATCGAAAGTCACTTTCAAATCACCCAGAGAAAGAGAAATCGTTTTCATGCCACTGTCCAGTCCTCCCTCCCCAAGGGGGCACTCTGATAAAGCTGTCAGTAGTGGAAAGGATTCATCTGTACAGGTAAGCTGGGGGCCAACGTTTATGCTGCCCTCCAAATGTCCTACTGTTTCTATATCAAATCTATTCTTTTTATAGCAAAAGAATGTTGATTCCATCTCACATGTGTCACCCGTGAGATTGCCGCAAATTAGCTGCTCCTCTGGAAAACTGCTACAGGCCACAGACTGTCCATCAACTCTACTCTTATAGTGTCTAACTGCTTGGCACCATAGACATTGGCCTGCCCCTAAACAAATGCAGGCCAAGTGACCCGACCGGTATCCCGGGACAGGATCACAGGTAACAGTCTCGTTTTCGCATGTGAACCGTTGCATCGGCTCTGTCACATGGGCGTCCACTGAAGAGGGGCTCTGGCTCCGGTAGCAATCCCCCGTCACCAACAGGGCCTCAGCCAAATGTCCACAGTCCTCCCCATGTAGACTCACAGCAGAGCCTGACCGGCATCCCAGGCCCATCCCACTGTCCTCTGTCAGTCCCATGTCTCTGTTAGTCCTCCCATCCAGCAAAGTTGACTCCTCAGTTCTGCTGCTGCTGCTGACAACGCTTTCCGGTGCTCCCAGACTTTCGCAGCCGCTGTCCTCTTGCCTGGCCGAACTGCCTTCATTCCCGATCACCGAAATGTGTGATTTAGTGCTAACCCCACTGTCCAGGCTCATTTTCCTGTCCATCTCTTCTTTCTGATCTTCTGTCACTGCTGGCATAGTCGTGTCGTTGGCCACCCAGTCCATGGCGTCCGTTGTTGCTTTGCTGATGAACCAGCCTTTGTCTGTGACAACCTCAATCGGGACCTCTCCCACATTGAGAGGACGCCAGCCGCTGTTCAGGGATTTCTGAGGCAAGAGAGAGAGAGAGAGAGAAAAAGAAAACATGAGTTCCTAAACTCAAAATAATTAAAATGATAATGATCGATAACATTGATTGAAATAGGCCTTTTGTTTTGATTATGAGCGTTATGTTTTTCCCCGTATGTAAATTCAGGTAGAAAGGAAATCTTTAACGCCATGTGTGGTTCTACCAACAAGTGGTTCTACTCTGCCTTCTACAGAGCAGAACCACTCAACTACTATTTTATCTATATTCCGCCAGTTCTTTTTTTGCACTTTGACGATAAAGAATTGTTCTCTGAAAGGATAGTCAGTTCTCCAATAGTGAAACAACACATACCAGTGAAGCAGGCATTTTCCTTGGACGCCACAGAAAGAAGAAAATGCCAAGAGCCAGGACTAACAGGACCACTATCCCACTGAGTATGGAGAAGGACACCATTGCAATGATGAACCATTCTAAAAACAGAAACAGACCATAGGTGGTCAATTACAACCTAGGTCAGGGTTAGGCAACCACATTCATAGGAACACAGATTTATGTTGCAATAGATGGTCTGTTGGCCAGAAAATAAGTACAATAATGAGTACAGTGTTGTAAAGATTGTATACATTCACTTTCAAAATGGTCGACACCCTTGATTGAGATGAGCAAAGTTGGTAAGTTAAGTACATTCCAGAATGTTACAGTATGATCAGTACATTAGGAAACACAAGGCCAGATGCCATGTGCAATATTCCCAATTTTACTGCTGTCGTGGAAATCCATACAGAAATATGATTAGTCTGCTAACAAGTGAAAGTGTATTATGTACATACACAGATGAAGAGGCAACCATTCACAACCAAATTCTACAGGTTACTTGCTGACCAGAATTCATACCCATGTTTAAACAGATTGGGATTGCGGAGCCTTTCATGTTGTGAATGGAAGGACGCCCCTTATCCCAGAGCAGTACATCTTCACTGGTCGAACAGCCTTCTACACTGCCTTCTACCACTGACTTTTAAGGCCAACAATGGTCCTTGTTTTTGTCACCACCACCCCCCAAACTGTGGGTCTGTTAAACTATGGTAGAGATGCATGATTTAGTTTCTGTTACCTTGCTCTGGTAGGAAGAAGCATTTTGCAGGGGAGAACTTGCTGTGAGACAGTCCTCCAATGCCTTCCACTCTGAGGCTAACGCAGTACTCCTCTCCCCAATGAAGAGAGCTGAACAGAATCTCAGCCTTATCCTCGTCACCATCCATCGTAAACGTCTGGACTGTGGTCTGACAACAAGTTAAGTTTTACTTATTATAGCACTTTAAAATCATTTTCATCTTTTCAACATGTGAATGGTGTCTACGTGGAATGGATAGGTGTGGCCACCTGGCTTGGGCACCTGTCCAATGGAGAATAATAAGACTACGCTCAGCACATCAGGTGAGCTGCGGAATGTTAACTAAACAACGGCCCTATACTGCAGTCAAAACTCATGTAGATATGGTACACTGAAACTGTAAATGAGTAAATCTGTAAATACTGTTCTGTAAATAAGTGTATATGCTGTAGGCTCCACTCATATGTCATCTTCTATGCTAACTAACCATTGTTCTTAATTAAGGGCAAAGTATAGTTTTTTGTACTGTATATATTTTGTGTATTCTGTTTCTATACAGGATATTTACTACCACCAACAGCGGTATTAAACCAAGTACAAGTCTACATGTTTACATACAAAATCTGATTTTCTTCAATCTGTTCCAAAATGTACCTTGTTTTCCAGTCTTCCCTCCTGTAGATAGACAGTGTATAACAGGCCATATGGGTAGATCATTTTTAAAAGGGGCTTTCTGTAAACTCTGACAGTTACTGAAGTTGAGGTGGCCAAAACTGTGCTGGAGGGGAACTGCAGTTCAGCTGAAACAGCGAGAGGCAAGGAAGATGGACACAGTGTTAGTTTAAGGGGAATACATTGAGAAAGTAACCCACTACATTATTAGTGATGGAAACGTCCTTTCAGCCCAGTACTTAACAGTAGGATTAACAAGTGTCTTACTGTTTTTGGGGTTGAATCTATTTGCTGTTGACCATGGAAGGGTGCCATTCTTAGTGATCAATCGTACCCGGACCTTGTATAAATGTTTGTGGTCTTCAATATAACGAGTAAGGTCACAGTATTTTAACTGGGGATTTCCACAGCTTGTAACATTGAACCAGTTAGTCGTTCCGTACCTGAGGAGAAACACATGGACCAGATTTACTGACTGGATACAGGATAACATGGGTTTTAATCAACTACTTAGGAGACAAATGCAAGTTTGTTGATATAGAACAGTGTTTCTCAACCCTGCTCCTGGACCTTCCCCTCCCCTGCCTGTTTAAGATCTCTCCCTGCCCTAACGTACCTGATGTAGCTCATGAAGGACTTGATAATGAGCTGATCATTTAAATCGGGTGTGACAGAGCAGGGAGAGATATAAAACATGAAGGGCAGGGGGGTGCCCAGGAGCAGGGTTGAGAAACATTGATATAGAACAACATTTGAAGTACAAGTTCAATTGATTCGGGACAACTGTAATAGAAAACCTGAAAGTGAAGTGTACTAGCTTATTGACAATTAACTACGGATGAAAGAATGAATACAACCATCGGGTGAGTAGGAATAAGGAACTAAGTGGGGGAATACCTTTGCATCTGCACCTGGTACTGAGCTGGTGAAGGGGCCTCTTTTGGCAGTTGCCAGAGCAACGTCACCTCGCCATCCCATATCTCCACTGTCAGGTTGAATGGCTTCAGTTGTTTCAGCCCTGTCACAGAAACAACATTCAAAATGCAACAGAATTTCCAGGCATTATAACAAGAAATGAAATTATAGGAAGCCTGGGTGTCCAGAAGCACACAACTAGTTGGGGTTTTTCCAAACGGAACGGGGTTTGCCATGTACATAACTAGTTGTTGTTTTTCTAAAGGGAACCGAGATTAACCACACTTTTTCCAACCCAGTTTCGCTCTCCTTGTGTTGATTTTGTCTAGGAATTAAATGACGCAGTTTTTACAGTTACCTTGTGACAATATTTGCTCAAATTCCAAATATAGATTTTCTGTGATATTATTCAAACTGCAATTCTAGCTTTATCATAGGACCTCACTTCAACAACCCAATCGGTCTGACTGAAGTAAAGTCATTCATTTAGCACTGGTTAATTATTTCAATAACAATAACAATCAGTTGTCAGTGGCAATAAAAATTAAAGTCCAAATAATGATTATACAGTATTATCATTACATTTGGAGAGAGTATTGTGAAACAAAACAGTATTATTATTATTTTTTTAATAATGGTTAAGCCGTATTACCTGACGCATAGTCTGAGATGATTAGATGGGCAAGAATAGTAATCCAGAATGTCCAATCCATATTCAGTACATATGCTCTGATCCTTAGCTGGACTTCATCATATAGTATTATCCACACATTTCCAACATTCTTTATAAGTTCTGAGTTGTTGAAGAGTAAAGCAGACCTAAGACAAACCACGTATAACTTCCACCAAATCCAAATGTAGATCAAGCAACGTTTGTCGGGAAGCCTCAACTGTTATCTTGTGTTGCTTTAAGTCTAACTTTACTCAGTCACAGTTGACGTGACACTCTTAACCATCTGGTTTGATCAGTGAAGAGTCTGAAGAGGCAGTTCATTTATTCCCTCATGTGACCTCACAGCTATCTCAGTCTGCTGACCCTGGCTTCCTGTTTTGACAAGCAGCGTCATACAGTACAACTTCCCTCCTCACTTTCTAATCAATTTCTGCACAGTCTCTCTAACTTTATCCTTTCTGCTCATAGTTCTGAGAAGACTGTTTGCACTCCTTTGATTCATGTTTTTTTTAAAGAATAACATTTTAGTTACTTAGCAGATCCTTTGAGTCCATGATTCTAGTGTTTAATGAATGAAATGGGTGGTGGTAGTTTTTGAACCCATGCTGTTTCTGTTTGTCAGAGTAAGATGTGCAATAGTTATCCACCAATGACTGAAAGGAAGTGCAAGACCCTTAAACCTGACACATTCACACACCTCATTCCTACAGAAATGATGTTTCCACACCCCTACCTGATCAATCTGGGTCAAACTGGATATATTCAGATTTCTAATTTGATGCTTCTGTTCCTTTCCCTTTCTTATATTTATAATATTATATTTCTCTAATATTCCGTTTATGTTTTTGCATTATTCATGTGGTTCTGTGTGTTTCCCTGTCCTCACACGTATGCCGTTTGCCAGGTCATGACTGAAAATCATAATTTGTTCTGAAACTGACCCACCTAGTTACAGTTTTTTACAATGGTTAACATGCTTTTGTCTAATCTGTAATCACACTTTCAAAACTCTAAACCAAATTGGGCATAACATCCTTCTTTTGTGGACCGTACCATTAACACAATTCATGTTGTTTTCACAGAATATACAGTCAATTAACACGTTTCTAACATACTTACATTTTCTTTAAAAGCCTCTACTTCTGCAACAAACTTCTGCAGCTCAAAAGCGATATTGAAGCAGCTGATAAGCATTTTTGAATGAACAGATCACTGAAACATTGATAAATAGCTGATTTACTGTAAGTTGTCTGGACAAGGGAGCGGAGTAGCTGGACGAGGGAGAGGAGTAGCTGGACGAGGGAGAGGAGTAGCTGGACCAGGGAGAGGAGTAGCTGGACCAGGGAGAGGAGTAGCTGGACGAGGGAGAGGAGTAGCTGGACCAGGGAGAGGAGTATGATTAGATATTGAGTCAGAATGATTGATATTGAGTCGGGTTTGACGTGTTTTGATAGAGCTAGTGTATGTTGAGAACATTTCTTTGGAACTTTAGAGTTGGTTTTTAAAAAACAGAATGTGGTTTTGATCAGAAAATTAACTAATTGTGTGATGTAGGTGTGTTACTGTGTTTATAGTTTAGAAAATGTATCTTAAGTTTACATAAATGCTTGTTAGCAATTGTAAAAAACTGTAAAGAAATGAATCTCCAGACAGACAACAAAGGTGCATACTGCCACCTGCTGTGTTGTTGTAACAGACGCAGTACTGTGCAAAAGTCCTAGGACACCTGAGAACATTGTTAAAGCTATCGATCTGGGCAGAAAGTGTTAATTTACTCGTAACAAAACCTTCACATATAAAAAAACAAATAAAAATTAATATCAAAAAAGTAACAGGAATTTATTTTCTGTGTTGTCCAAAAGGTAAGTTATAGCTTGTTAGAAACTACAAGACATTTCATCAACAAAATATTGAGAAACTCGCAGCATGTTGCAGACTAGTGGAAGTGGAAGACCCACAAATATGTCTGCATCTGATGAACAATACTTAAAATCACTTCCTTGAGGGACAGAAGTGTTTGCTCTAAATCTGGCAGAGTCATCGGTCCCGAAATAGACACTTTGAGCATGAGAACTCTGACAAGAAATCGCAATCTTTCACTGTTTGGCAAAAGCGTTATATTTTAACAGTGTAATGACCTCAAACACTCACAGCTGCAAAGTTGATTAAGACTTTGTACCAAATTAAAACACAATTTTAATTTGGTCAACTCAGAGCCCTGACCTCTACTTAATATAAATTGTGTGGTATCACATGCACAAGGAAAAGAACAAAATGCAGCAAATTCAAAAGAAAAGTCACAAATCAAATCCTGCAAGAAGTGTTAAAGATTTTACGACAGGACTACCTCAGTTATTTACACAAAAGTCTACAAATATGAATTGCTTCAGTTTTTCAGGGAGGCCACACAAAAAAATTGACTTGTTTTAAATATTCAAAGTTGTTTGTTGTTTTACAGATACAGGATTGTTTGTTACTTCTGTAATATCAGTAAAATAACAATCTACTAACCCTTACCCTAAACTGAACGCTTATCCAAAAACAACTTCTAAACCTAACCCTAACTCTAACTTCAGCAATGTGTTGCTTATCAACAGATAGTTTGTTGAATGTATGTTAATAGTATTACAATCTACTAAAAAAATATATATAAAATTCCAAAGCGACATTTACTTTGACACATGAATGCATGTGCATGAAGGGAGTTCTTATTGTAGAAGCACATATAGTGTGGTAGTGTTTGTGCCAACTTCTCACTCAAACACCATAATTAGTTGTGTTAATTCAAAGTTTCCACAAGAAGTTTCAGACCAGATGATCATTCTCCATAAGATTACTTACATTTTAAGAAATAAGCATTGTTACAATAACAATTTTGTGACAACTGACTCCAAATTCCCCTAATCATCACCTTCCCAGTCTTTTGATATGATTTTTTCAAGGCACTCTCCAGTTCTTAAATTCATGATACATCCAGTGAAAATACAGCATACACGTCATGATTATTACATTATGAACATGAAGCATTCTTAAGTTATGTTTTGTTAACATTCTGTGCTCCTTATGTAACATTTTCTGCGAATGTTGTATTTGTTGACATTTTGGGAGTCTGCTACATATTATTCTGCTGGCGGAGTCGTGTGATTTGTTATGGTGAAATTTGACCTTAGATGTTTGTTGTTGGTAGGAGCTTCTAGCTCATCCCTTTCTATACCTGCACACAATGAAACACGCAAGGTCATACTGAATATCCAAACAGTTTTTTCCATAGGAAGACCTTGTTTTATGACAACATAAGGCTTACACCAGCCTACTGACTACTTATCTAAGTTGATAATCGGACCAGGTGAGTGACCAAGTGAGTCAGATTCAGTCAGTTTCCCCACTATACTGACACTATGCTGCATAGGCTTGTGGAGAAAAAAGAGGCCTCACACGGTCCTGCTGGGAAGCCCATTGGCATTTATTACACATCTAAACACAAACTAAAATGGGAAAACATAAACACGTAACAACCAAGGGGTCAATGAGGGTAGCTGGAGCACAGGCCTCTGCGAGAGAACTTGTTATCTGGGCGGCGTCACCTTCACTCTGTGGCCCATACAGACCAAAGTCAGCACTTCCAGACTCTCCTATCCATACCTGTCTGAGAGTCCCTTTTATCCTTGCCCTGACGAGCCCTGATGGACTTCAGGTGTGGCTTGTCAGAACTCTTGGTTTGGGCTGCAGCCCCACTCTTCTCCTCTGAGGTGCCCTAAGGGTAGCGTGGCACGCCTCTGAAGCTCCACTTCGGCGCCCCCATGCCACAACTGTTACTATTTCACAAGAACATAATGGGTTCTTTAGATACATCTTAGGTTAGTATCAGAAACAATCCGGTCCTTAACTAAAATGTATTCTCAATCTCCATACAGTCTGCTTTTTAATCCAGGACTTTTTATAATCACTGTCTTAAAATCCAAACAAAAGTAAATCTATTGTATCCATAATCTACTTGATAAGTGGTAGTAAAAATGATTATGAATTATTGATAGGCATACAGAGCAATAAATATAAAAGTTTCTTAAAGAGAGAATGTTGACGCACAAATTGCTTACACGTCACTATTTGTTTTTAATACTGTAACTCTGAAGATACCCTAAACACCTATGGTAAATGTACGGTCAGATTTCAAATCCAAAACGTTGGATGAAATGAATTAGAACCAATTTAAACGTTTGGCTGCACTGTCATAACAACTACAGAGGTGCTGTATACGTTAGACAGGTAATGCATCATCCAGAGTAGCTCTCAACTCCACACCCCTGTCGGGGGAAAACAACCCCGCTTTGTGATTTCATCCTGCTTGCTGTGTAAATTCCAATATGATTAGAATTTAAAAAAACAACCACTTATCAAATCACAAGTAATTTCACATAGGCATACAGTTGATATAAAAAGTCTACACACCCCTGTTAAAATGGCAGGTTCTTGTGATGTAAAAGAATGAGACAAAGGTAAATCATGTCAGAACTTTTTCCACCTTTAATGTGACCTATAACGTGAACACTTCAATTGAAAAACAAACTGAAATCTTTGATTTAAAAATAAAAAAATAAAAAACTCACAATAACCTGGTTGCATAAGTGTGCACACCCTTAAAGTAATACTTTGTTGAAGCACCTTTCAATTTTATTACAGCACTCAGTCTTTTTGGGTAGGAGTCTATTAGCATGGCACATCTTGACGTGACAATATTTGCCCACTCTTCTTGGCAAAAGCGCTCCAAATCTGTCAGATTGCGAGGACATCTCCTGTGCACAGCCCTCTTCAGATCACCCCACAGATGTTCAATTGGATTCAGGTCTGGGCTCTGGCTGGGCCATTCCAAAACGTTAATCTTCTTCTGGTGAAGCCATGTTTTTGTGGATTTGGATGTGTGCTTTGGGTCATTGTCATGCTGGAAGGTGAACTTCATCTTCAGCTTTCTAACGGACGCCTGAAGGTTTTGTGCCAAAATTGCCTGGTATTTGGAACTGTTCATAATTCCCTCCACCCTGACGAAGGCCCTGATTCCAGCTGAAGAAAAACAGCCCCAAAGCATGATGCTGCCACCACCATGCTTCACTGTGGGTATGGTGTTCTTTGGGTGATGTGCAGTGTTGTTTTTGCGCCAAACATACCTTTTGGAATTATAGCCAAAAAGTTCAACCTTGGTTTCATCAGACCATTGCACATTTTCCCACATGATTTTGGGAGACTTGATGTTTGTTTTTGTAAACTTCAGTCGGGCTTGGATGTTTTTCTTTGTAAGAAAAGGCTTCCGTCTTGCCACCCTCCCCATAGCCCATTCATATGAAGAATATGGGAGATTGTTGTCACATGTAGCACACAGCCAGTACTGGCCAGAAATTCCTGCAGTTCCTTTAATGTTGCTGTAGGCCTCTTGGAAGCCTCCCTGACCAGTTTTCTTCTCGTCTTTTCATCAATTTTGGAGGGACGTCCAGTTCTTGGTATTGTCTCTGTTGTGCCATATTTTCTCCACTTGATGATGACTATCTTCACTGTGTTCCGTGGTATATCTAATGCTTTGGAAATTCTTTTGTACCCTTCTCCTGACTGATATCTTTCAACAATGAGATCCCTCTGATGCTTTGGAAGCTCTCTGCGGACCATGGCTTTTGCTCTGAGATGCAACTAAGAGAATGTCAGGAAAATCCTACTAGAACAGCTGAACTTTGTTTTGTGATTAATCAGAGTCACTTTAAATGATGCCAGGTGTGTAATGACTTCTATTTAGCATGAGTTTGAATGTGACTGGTTAATTCTGAACACAGCCACATCCCCATTTATAAGAGGGTGTGCACACTTATGCAACCAGTATATTGTAAGGTTTTTATTTTTCATTTTTCCCCCTCGAAGATTTCAGTTTGTTTTTCAATTGAATTGTTCACATTATAGGTCACATTAAAAGTGGAAAAAGTTCTGACATGATTTATCTTTCTCTCATTCTTTTACATCACAAAAACCTGGCATTTTAAACAGGGGTGTGTAGACTTTTTATATCCACTGTATGTTACAGCGTTGTTATTGGCGATACCCTCTTGCCATTCCTTTTTGCAGCACCTATTACTTTTATTGTCATGCTGTAGTGCTGTCAGTGTCACCTACTCAACGTATTAGCTGCATACTGACTGGTGTCAAACGATGCAAACATAGCTAGCTAGGTCAGTTGTCAGAGCACTTCGCTATTGCTAGCTTGCATACTATTTGTAGAGCAGGAATGTAGAGTTAACTCTTTCTCTGGTAATTTGCTTGCCTGGAGACTCAATAAGGTAGTAATAGATGTCCGGGTAGGACACGTCTGGACATACAGTGAGGTTATTGCTAGGGAGACCAGACATCCTGGTTTGCCCGGGATTGTCCCGGTTTCAAGCTGGGTATCCCGGGTCCCGACAAATATCTGTAAAACACTAAAATATCCCGGTTTCCGACATTCACTACCAAATTGTCCCGGTTTTGACCACAATTATAATAATAATAATACTGTAATGTTTCCTCATACGAGTCGGAGCCAAACTAACAACTGCGTAGAACAGCGTAGCAATTGTCATCAAAGCGCCCCCGCTCCACCAACCACAAGCACGCATGATGACCAACATGTGTGCATAAGCGCACACATGTGCGCGGGCATTAACGTGCAGTTACACAAGGGTCCCGGTTTGGGGTTTGAAAGTGTGGTCACCCTAGTTATTGTTAATCCGAGGTAATCCCATTCTGTTTCTGGCAGCTGAGGACCCTCTCTGTAAACCATACAATGCATTTCAGTTGCCCTCTGTGGGTTGACCCAAACCAGGCAGTGATGGTGAGGATGGACTCCACGACTGAAGTGTTAATCTCTCACAAGTGGTGCTTCTGCCGGTGTGGGAGATAACGTGGCCTAACAGGTATCAAGGCAGAGGGGGAGTGTTTCCTGAAGTCCACTACCATCTCCACTGTTTTGCCTGTGTTATGTTCCGGGTTTTTTTCACAGCGCAAAGCAACAACCAGTCGACCTCTCTGCAGCACACAGACTCATTGCCGTTAGAACGATCAGAGTTATGTGGTTTAACAGATGCATTGTGGAAGGAGAGCAGTTGGAGTGACTAGAGGAGGGATGAGGTCATCACATACTTGCAGTGCTCCAGCACCAGAGAATAATGAGACTGAAATGAACACACCCCTCTTTGTGTCCTGCGATCCACTAATTGGGTTGATTGAGCCATGTACTTTCGCACCTGGGAGATTGTTTTATAGAAATTTTGGGAAGAGGGTGTTGCTGTGAGGGCCCCTGAATGGAGCACTGGTATAGTCACTGCTTTGCAGTTAGACCAGGGTTTATCTCCTGCTCTGAGTTCAACAGAGGATGGTGCAATTTGTCAGCACCGTCTGGGTTGGAACACTGACAGTGTTGTTATTCTTAGTTGGTAAAAGCTAAATGTGTTGAAACATACAGAAATAAAAGGGGACATTCTGTGCTTTCGCCTCACATGCATCGTTTTATCGCATTTTCATATCCCTTGAATGTACAGCAGAAATATCAATTTTAACGTTACTGTCCCAATACTTATTGAGGGGAGAGTAACTGAAAACATGGAGAGCAATGATCTACTCTTCCGAATCCTTAAGGACAGTTGTTGGCAATAGGCAGCACATGGCCAATTATAATTTTTTAAACAAAAAATGTCTGGAGTGTGTGTGTGGGGGGGGGTCTATTTATAAAGTTATATCTTACCCAAAACATCCCACATGTAATGTGCAAAGAAGGAGTTTCCCCAACCAAACTTCTATTTTCCTGATCCAGTTTTTGACACATTTTGAGGGCAATTCTTTTCTCTTGCTAGTAGCAAGCTAATGCTTTTGGACAGAAAGTTACGTATTTACCCCACCAATGAAAGCCCTTACAAATTGGCCTACATCACGAACAATATTATTTTGTTACTGTTTATTGATGAACACCCCTAATGGCATGCATGGTTGATTTATTTTAAAGTCAACCATTTTGTGATTTACATCTTTACTTAAATAATTCCACCACATTTCATTCTGCATTCGATCAGCAAAACTGAATCCGCCAGAGGATGAGAATTTGAGAAAATTCCAAATTTATTCCAACATTTTATCTAATCTGATTGCCAAGATCCAATCAGATAACCTTTGAAAAACTGTGCCCTGAATCTGCCAAACTGAGGATTCTGATAAGAAGATATGCCACAGGAATATAGTGGGCCTCTCAATGACAACGCTTTTGGCCCCTGGCTCTGCTTTCCCAGCTGGTGTCACCTGAGGCGAGCTGGAGCATGCAACCCTTCTGCGTCAGTCAGTCTGTCTCTCCATGGCTAATGTGAAACCAGTTTAGCGGGTGGGAAAGTAGCCTACTGGGACACGCCCATATCTTTGAGGAGAATAATGAGAGAGGGAGAGTTTGGAGAGATGGAGGGAGGGCAGACCAACCTCAATGCTCTGAATGGAGGAGGGTCATGGATGAACAGAGAGGACAGAAGGAGGAGGGGAATATCATATGGGCCTCAAGCGTGCTCTGATCACTGTTTCCGCAAGTCTGTGAAAAGCCCCACATACCAGGTTTGGCGTCTACTCTACCATCTGATCCCCCAGAGTGCGATGGCAAAGCGGGACCTGGTAAGTTCTCCTTTTATTCACATCTTGTTGTCCTGTAGTGGTCCTCTGTTTGATTCTCCTGGGCTGACTTCTCTCACCTGTCTCCAAAACCCAGACTGTTCTTTCTTGTTCCGTCCATAATATACTGTCAGTGTCCCTCAGTTGGCTTGACAGCTTCAAGTAACGGAGGCATTTCATTTTCTTATTAACCTTTCAAAAGTTCTAAAGTTTCAAAAACAAACAGTAGTTACAGCCGAGTATTATCTCATCAGGATTCTCTGTGTGGAGGATGGGTTGAAAGTAGGGCTTTTTGGAAGTAAGTGTTCTTGATTTCAGTGGTTACTGCTTTCAGTTTATTTGCCTGTATTGTCTAACTAAAATAGAGGGATGGATTGTGACACGACAATAGGCCTACGCACTAACCAAATTATGTGGCGGTCCAGCATTTACAGAAATTGTTTATCTGTCTGGATTAATTCAGTAAACAACCCATGATGTCATTTACAGACACACTACTAAATGACTCTGTTACTGAAGATGTTTCCATCATTTAGGACCAGCTTTTAAGGCAATTTGACATTTAAGTAAAACTCTCTGAATGGTTTATGTTGGCTAGATCAAAGCGAGGATAGCCATATTGAAGTAATTGCTTCAAAAAATACAATTTCAAAGTGGAGAAATTAGTTAAGATTGCCTTTTTAAAACAAGGCTCAATGCTCACAAATGGCAAAAATCACTGAAATAACTTACTGAAATATACTGAAATATCCTTCTGAAATATCCTACTGAAATATCCTACTTAATTTTCTCCAAGAATGCCTGAACTCCAACATTATGCCTACAAGCATAATTCAGAATTTTTCAGAAATGCCTAACAACGCTCAGGATGACCTTCCCACGGAAACACCCTTATTGATATAAGAATGTTATTGTTTATAAGTACAGTGTGACCTTTGAAATGTAACTGGAACCTAAAATTGTACAACAAGCACTACTGGAGACTGTCCCCTCGGGAAACAATGTATATTGACCTATGTCAATTCAGTTGAAAATTCAGACAAACCAGCTCTTCCACCTATTAAATATCCAACAGAGACAATATTCAGGTTAATTTGCGTTGAAGTTTGGTGCCTATAGTCATGAAACTTGAGCTGCCCCCCCCCCTCCCCAACCCAAAATATAATTTAGGCAAAATTGGCTCGGAAACAAATTACGTCAACCAAGAGTATTCCCTTTGTCACAGTGGCAGATTCAGTACCCCATTTGTTTCTACAGTGCATCAGGCATAGCCACGTGAACTAGGGATGCTGCTGTCCCCGTAACACCCTCTGTACCCCCTGATGAGATTTGTCACTTTTACCGTTTGAACACTGATGCATGCGCATGGTTCGTGGTACTGATGGTACTGATGCATGCGCATGGTTCGTCTGTCCGTTTGAGAGATGCATCAGTGCTGCCGATGGACAAGCGTCATCCGTCCGTTCCAGATACCGTCCCACACTCTCTTACACTCAGCCACTATCAGAACCACCTGGAAGTGCAAAAGAAGAATGCAACTGACATTTTTTCAGTGTGCAAAGGGAGCCCTGGGGAAACTATTCACTATCTTGTACGTGTCTGGAGGTGATTGTGGCTTATTCACCAATCACCTATGAGATTATGCCAGACAGCATTCAGCCGAAGACAGGATGATCCACGGAGAAACATCACTTCCATTTGGAGCCCTGTTGTTCCATTGTCTCCATGGCAGCATACTTCCTCGGGGTAAACAATAGAAAATCCCAGGAGGTTGATGTAAGCTCAGTGACGTTAAATAGCCCTATTGTCAGAGATGCTAAATAGTGCTGTTGGGAGAACATGAATATGAAGCTGATATAGATAACCTGAACATAAAGATGAATAAATGAAGGGCCCACTGGGAATCTGGGTACATTATTGTTTAATGACATTTTTATTTTTATTATTGCAAGGGTGGGCTATTTGATTATATAATTTGACTCACAGTGGAGGAAATGAAGTGACAAAAGGCCTTTACCTAAACATTTGTCTTGGTCTATGTGTCCTCCCCTGCAGAATGAGCTTCCGCCTCCATACTACTCTGTTGCCGTGCACACCCTCCCACCCCTCCAGTCTTATGAGGAGGTAGTCTACGGAGCGGGCCCAGGGCCTGCCCCTCCAAACCCACTATACTATATCCCCCAGCAACCTCCACCAGTGGCTGTGCAGCACGTCTGCCAGCCCAGTACACGTGAGTTGCCGGCTACCTGAACTTCCCTGTTCTGTACCAGTCCAGTTCCCCTCATGTCTTAAACTGTCAGGGGACTACAACCCACAAGTGAATGTGTTTAGTAGATTCAAACTGAAGTGGTAGCTTTCTATCAGTGTTTTTTGGGCCGATGCCTAGTGGCTGGAGCATTTGACTTATAAATGAAAGGAGAAATACAGTCAGTGCATTTAATGACAACAGGTTTTTTTTCACTTACCTGGTGAAATAAGGTTAAACCACTGATAGCTCTAGATTTCTTGGATCACTCCACGTTAGGTTTCTTCCTAGGTTCTGACCCTACTAAGGATTTTTTTTCTATTTTTTTCTGGTTGTTGCTTGGTGTTTGCGGTATTAGTAACATAGTGAATATCTCTATGGCGTGTGTGTGTGTGTGTATCTTTACATGATATTGTGTTTCTCCAGCTCCTAGCAAGAAAAAATGTAAATGCTGTCACCATAGTGCCAAGTGCCTCGGTGGGTCGGGGGGCATTTTTCTGCTGATTGTCCTCACCATGGCAATCTGGCTCGGAGGTAATGCCAGTGTTGTCTTCATGTTCATTTACACGTTGTCAAAAAAACAGGTCTAGCTACTGGGGCAGCCAAACGATCATTATGCTTTGGAACCCTAGGAGATCCCAGGGGATATTTTTTCAAAGTTATCTGGTCAGATTACTATTATTACAGTAAAAAAGTAAAGACTGTAGCCTAATAATTATTGAATCTGCTATGACAAGAGACACAGTAAGTTCAACATGAATTCTAGTTAATAACTATGTACGGTTAGGTCTGGCAATCATTGCACACTGACACAAGTTTTTGTTATTTTGGCTGTTTACCAAAATATATTCAAGTTACAGCTAAATAATGAATATGGGCTTAAAGTGCAGTCTCTCAGCTTTATTTTGAGGGTCTTCACATCCAAATTGGAGCAAGGGTTTAGGAATTACATCTCTTTAAAATGTAGCAGTCTCTTTTTCAAGGGACCAAATGTAATTGGACAATTGACTCACAAGCTGTTTCATGGACAGGTGTGGGCTATTCCTTCATTATTGGCTTCATCAATTAAGCGGTAAAAGGTCTGGAGTTGATTCCAGGGGTGGCATTCGCATTTGGAAGCTGTTGCTCTGAACCCACAACATGCGGTCAAAGAAGCTCACAATGCAAGTGAAACAAGCCATCCGTAGGCTGCAAAAAAAATCCATACAAGTCTACCATAAAGAGAAGACCTCACGAGAGCAAATACAGAGGTTTCACCACAAGGTGCAAACCATTCATAAACCCAAAGAATAGCAAGGCCAGATTAGGCTAAGCCAAAAAACATCTAAAAAAGCCAGCCCAGTTCTGGAACAGCATTCTTTGGACAGATGAAACTAAGATCAACCGGTACGAGAATGATGGGAAGAAAAAAGTATGGAGAAGGCTTGGAACAGCTTATGAACTGAAGCATACCACATCATCTGTAAAACACGGTGGAGGCACTGTGATGGCACGAGCATGCATGGCTTCCAGTGGCACTGGGTCACTAGTGTTTATTGATGATGTGACAGAAGACAGAAGCAGCCGGATTAATTCTGAAGTATGTAAAGAGATATCGTCTGCTCAGATTCAGCCAAATTCAGCAAAGTTGATTAGACGGCGCTTCACTTTACAGATGTACAATGACCTAAAACATACTGCGAAAGCAACCCAGGAGTTTTTTAAGGCAAAGTGGAATATTCTACAATGGCCGAGTCAATCACCTGATTTCAACCCGAACAAGCATGCATTTCACTTGCTGAAGAAAAAACCTACGACAGAAAGACTCACAAACAAATAACATCTGAAAGACAGCTGCAGTACAGGCCTGGCAAAGCATCACAAAAGAAGAAACCCAGCGTTTGGTGTTGTCCATGCGTTCCAGACTTCAAACAGTCATTGCCTGCAAAGGATTCTCAACAAAGTATTAAAAATGAACATTTTATTTATGATTGTGTTCATTTGTCCAATTACATTTGAGCCCCTGAAATAAGGGGACTGTGTATGAAAATGGTTGCAATTCCTAAATATTTCATACGATACATTGTTTAACCCCTTGAATTAAAGCTGAAAGTCTGCACTTCAATTGTATCTCAGTTGTTTCATTTCAAATCCATTGTGGTGGTGTACAGAGCCAAAATTATGAAAATTGTGTCAGTGCCCAAATATTTCCGGACCTAACTGTAAGTACTAAGAAACGCTACCATTTCAGTGTATTACCATGTGAAACCCAAAGAACATACAGTCTCCAAATGGAGTTTTACTGTAAAAAACATCAGTTCCAAAATGCAATAACATCTGTATTATTCATTTGGAAACGCATGCCGTAGTCACACCAGTGTCTTTTTAGGTAATACTGTACATAAGAAACACCATGGTGGACAATCATTGTTTACATTGTTGAGTTTTGTTCCTAAGAACATATGTTGACTAAAGTTGGAGTACACAGAAAATATGGTGGAGATAATCAACCCCAGAGCATGACTTGAAGTTATTCATGTGGTAAATATGTGGTCATGAATGATTCATTACCATTGGTGTTTCTTAGAATTTACTTTAAAAGAGACTAGTGTGACCATGTATTTACAAATCAAACTGACGTCATATTTGCTGTCCATAGCTCTGAGTGTGTATTCACAATGACCATCACACTATATTATCTGGTGGCATAAGGCATTTGCACAATGCATTTAAGAGGGCCACAAATCGCAGCGTCTTAACAGAATGATAAGTTCTAATTAGAAAATGAAAGTAAATCATTTGTAGGACCCCAACTGTTTGAGCTACAAATGCATGTAAAAAATGGAAAAAATTAAGAGACCACTGCACCTTTTGCTTTCCTTTCCAAAACAGTTGAAAAGGAAAGTTTTGAGTGAGGAACAGAAGTGTTCAATTTGCAGTGGCCTCTTAATTTTAACCCTTCTGTTCCTCACTCAAAACCTTCCTTTTCGACTTTTTTGGAAAGGATAAAAAAAGGTGCAGAGGTCTCTTAATTTTTTCCGGGGCTGTATATGCTGTATAATAGCGCATCTGAAAAAAAGGGTTGTAGGTTACCAAATGATTACCAGAAGTTATATGTTTCCAATGTGACTGTCTCTTGCTTCGTGAGATCAGAATGAAACACTGAACTCCTGTGACCGCCCCCCTTTAACGACTGTCACAACAAAACCACTTGGGCTACAAACGGATTACCACCTCAGTTACACATATCGGATTCTTAGCAACACATAGGTCATGGAACTTGTGCCATGCGCACAAGCTTGGAAGGAGCCCTGTTGTTAAGGTAGTCTCATACTATCGTTTTCCAATAACGGGTTTTTATAACAGATCAAATCATTAAAGTGGCAACATGGTCAAGAGTGGGTTCATTTTGTCTACCTCTCAGATCCAAGAAAGACCCTTCAACACCAACATTAGTTCTGGTACATTTTTTGAATACCGATTTTGCCACAGACAAATGCTTTATAAAATCTGCTGCTATAAGTCTTCTCAGTGAGTCTTCATTGGACTATCACACTCTAAAAATAAGACTTTACAAACACTTATATAACACTA
>JACXGI010005836.1:27065-44925 GCA_016801175.1 Esox masquinongy
ATGCTAAAATATGTTAAAATATACAGTTGTTTTACAATGTTCATCAGGTAGATAATTTAACAATATAATTTGGATTTTTGTATATACAAAAATCCAAATTATATTGTTAAATTATCTACCTGATGAACATTGTAAAACAACTGTATATTTTAACATATTTTAGCATTATTTGGAAATGCACCTTCAACTTGTCTTCACTGCACACTTAGAATTGCCATCGTACTTGCATTTTTCAGTTGTCACATGCACATTTTTACCTCGGGACCTCATTGCTGCTATCTCTTTACATGCTACCTTACTCCTTCAATTTGCCTCAATTGCACGTTAAGAATGCCATTTAGAATTGCCATTTGTACCCACACAACTATTTATCCCACGTGTAGCATACACTATACTTAATACTTGTAAATGTTCCGCCCTCCCCTATTTGCTTTAATTGCACTTTTAGTATTGCCATTTGTACTGCATTTGCCTTATTTGCACATTCCACTTTTAATATACATATACTTAATACTTGTACATTTTTTGCCCTCATCAATTTGCACTTCTGGTTAGACACAAACTGCATTTCGTTATACTGTACTTGTTCAATGACAATAAAGTTGAATCTAATCTAAATGAAAGGGAAATCCTTCTGAGCGCTGAAAACATTGGTCTAAACATACACTGAACAAAATTATAAACGCAACACTTTTGTTTTTGCCCCCATTCATCATGAGCTGAACTCAAAGATCTAAGACTTTCTCTATGTACACAAAAGGCCTATTTCTCTCAAATATTGTTCACAAATCTGTCTAAATCTGTGTTAGTGAGCACTTCTCCTTTGCCCAGATAATCCATCCACCTCACAGGTGTAGCATATCAAGATGTTGATCAGACAGCATGAGTATTGCACAGGTGGGCCTTAGGCTGGCCACAAAAAAAGACGACCCGAAAATGTGCAGTTCCATCACACAGCACAATGCCACAGATGTCACAAGTTTTGAGGGAGCATGCAATTGGCATGCTGACTGCAGGAATGTCCACCAGAGCTGTTGCCCGTGAATTGAATATTAATTTCTCTGCCATAAGCCGTCTCCAAAGGCGTTTCAGAGAAATTGGCAGTACATCCAACCGGCCTCACAACCGCAGACCACTTGTAACCACACCAGCCCAGGACCTCCACATCCAGCATCTTCACCTCTAAGATCATCTGAGACCAGCCACCCGGACAGCTGCTGCAACAATCGGTTTGCGTAACCAAAGAATTTCTGCACAAACTGTCAGGAACCGTCTCAGGGAAGCTCATCTGCATGCTTGTCGTCCTCATCGGGGTCCCGACCTGACTGCAGTTCGTCGTCGTGACCGACTTGAGTTGGCAAATGCTCACATTCGATGGTGTTGTGGAGCCAGGTATGTTTTGTGTTGCTTTGTGAACCCTGGTGGTTGTTCTGTGAACTGTCCCTTTAAGGGAGGAAACAGGAAGTGTTTCACTTCTCCAGATCTTACTTGAGACAGCCACATGTTATTGTGGTTTGCTCTGTATTTACACTTACCTTGTACTTAGCACATAACGTGGCTTATTAGTCCTCTTTTTATACGTGGTGGTGCAAGGTGTCTCATAGCTCTAAAGCTAAGATTTGTGTGATTTTCATTTGTATATTGTTTTTGTTCTTTGTCTACAGTTTTACACTAAAACCTGATTAAACTGCCAAAACCAGCACATCAGCCTGTTCCTTGGAGTTTGATTAGGAGAGTGGAACACCACTTAGCGAGGACAGAACAGATGGCGTCTGGCAGTTTGGAGAGGTGTTCTCTTCACGGATGAATCCCGGTTTTCATTGTACAAGGCAGATGGCAGACAACGTGTATGGCGTCGTGTGGGTGAGCGGTTTGCTGATGTCAACGTTGTGGATCGAGTGGCCCATGGTGGCGGTAGGGTTATGGTATGGGCAGGCATGTGTTATGGACAACCAACACAGGTGCATTTTATTGATGGCATTTTGAATGCACAGAGATACCGTGACGAGATCCTGAGGCCCATTGTTGTGCCATTCATCCACGGCCATCACCTCATTTTGCAGCATGATAATGCACGGCCCCATGTTGCAAGGATCAGTACACAATTCCTGGAAGCTGAAAACATCCCAGTTCTTGCATGGCCAGCATACTCACCGGACATGTCACCCATTGAGCATGTTTGGGATGCTGTGGATCGGCGTATACGACAGTGTGTTCCAGGTCCTGCCAATATCCAGCAAATCGCACAGCCATTGAAAAGGAGTGGACCAACAATCCACAGGCCACAATCAACAACCTGATCAACTCTATGCTAAGGAGATGTGTTGCACTGCGTGAGGCAAATGGTGGTCACACCAGATACCCCCCCGGACCCCCCCAATACAGTGAAACTGCACATTTTCGAGTGGCCTTTTATTGTGGCCAGCCTAAGGCACACCTGTGAAATACTCATGCTGTCTGATCAGCATCTTGATATGCTACACCTGTGAGGTGGATGGATTATCTGGGCAAAGGAGAAGTGCTCACTAACACAGATTTAAACAGATTTGTGAACAATATTTGAGAGAAATAGGCATTTCGCGTACATAGAGAAAACAAAAGTGTTGCGTTTATAATTTTGTTCAATGTATATTCTATTTAAAAGGACATATAACTCCATCCTGCGACTTTTTTACTCGATATCTTCTGGGTAATAAATTGAAAAGTGGTGTGACTTGGCATTGACATACTCATTAACTGGAAGTTTGTTGCTGTGACTGTTTCTTTATTAACAGTAAAACTACTCATTATGTGCATAGTAATAACTTGCTTTGGTCCTAGTATATTTAACAAAAATAGTGTCTATAATGCTATATCAAGCTCACCCAGAAGCTGTTCCAGAATTAAAACTCCTCACAGTTGTCACTTAACTGCATTTTCATATTAGATTGAGCCAGGAAAATCTAATATTATAGCATTTTTTCAAATAAATATTGTATGAGGTTGTGCCTGGCGGACACTTTATTGAATGCAACTGTTTAGCTGAAATTGGGACATTTCCTACTTGTAGTCATCATTTAAAAGCATAAAACACTAAATATAAATACGGATGGACTTTCATATAGTTGAAATTAGTGAAGGAACGCTGAGGGGCCCTGGTCCTCTTCCTTCTACTCCTCTCACCCCACTTGACACTCCCCCACCCATCCTTCTGTGTGTGTCTTTGCAGTGCGTTATGGGGCCCGGTTTGAAGCAGTGGCTGACCTCCACAACCACGAAGATGACAAAGACGAAACAGGGAGCTACGGGAAGCTGTCGAGCCTGTCTGTGCTTGACACCTGCCCCACATTTACTGTCCAATGTGATGCTACGCGTGATTGCCAACTGGGCACTGATGAGTCTAATTGTGGCAAGCACATGCTTACACACAGACACAGAGAGACCGACAGATGTATACTGTATATACAAATAGCTGAGTAAATGACAAATGGACAGGTAAAGGATGACAATGTTAACATACAGCAACAACAACACCATTTCTCATCACGCTCTTCTGTTATCCTCTTCTCCCCCTAGTGAGGTTTGGGGCTGATAGCGCACTACAAGTTAGAACCTCTCAGGACAGCCGTTTCCTCCCTGTGTGTTATCTGGGATGGGACCAGAGCCACGCCGACCAAACCTGTGCCCAGCTGGGCTTCCGAAAGTAAGACGGCAACCAAAAAAACCAACTACTAAAAGCTATTTTATGAACTTGGTGTAAATTCACCAAATATTCAGTTGTTAATTTAGTAGACTGTGTCTAAATGTGTGTGTGTGTGTGTGTGTGTGTGTGTGTGTGTGTGTACCTTTTAGGTCTTTTGGAACAAAGGCACTAAAAGCCCAGCAGTCCATTGGTCTAACTGTAAACAAACAATTTTCTTTGCCCATCCAGGGCCGGGTCAACATTAGGTGAGTTTACTCATGTTCGTCCAAATGATGTTGAGACGTGATGTTTTCTTCAATAAACTGCATTAAATCTTATTAGATTATTATTTCAGGTAATTAGCGTAGCCAGTTCAGCCAGGAAACCTGAGTGGTAATTGGTCAGCAACGCATCAACTGATGCAGGATTGCTCCTGTCACCATGTCAGATTGTATACCTGTCTATTTAATCATCAGGTTACTCACTCAATCGGATGTTGATGCTTGTACTACAGTAGCATGCCGGTGAACGCCCACCTGCCACCCCTGCCTCCACCTGTTACCCACCACCACCCCTGCCTCCACCTGTTTAGTTCTGTGTTCCTTGTGAGGGGGGTCGGTACTGCGTACCTTGCTCATTGCCAGGGGAATTGCATTAGTTATATCAAGGTTATTCCATCGTTGGTAGTATCGTATACACAATCATGTGATGGAAATGAGTTACCCTAGAGGAGCAGAACCCAATGCTAAGACTTGCATGTCCTGGGCATAAGTTCTGTGCATAAGTTCTCCAATAAATAGTTAAAATAAAACATGGTGTTTTCTGTCTGAACTGAAGAAAGTCAGGATGCGAGGAGGAAGTACAAAATCTAGATTGAAGGGTTGATACATACAATTCTTCATTAGCATATCTAGGTCGTTGTAGCGGTGTCAGTGATCGGAGCCGGCTCAGGACAGACAAAGGAACAAGGGATTTATTGTAGTCACTAATGTCTTTTACAGTAACTTTTACAGTCAGACAATAAGAAAAAGTCCAGAATATCTGGCTTACATCAACTGACAGAAAGAAGAGACCCAAGTCATGTGATGGTCCCCAAATGTTACATATGACTATGAGAAATACATTCCAGGATGATTCCTAGTCACAAGGTGGGCCTCAATGTACGGAATACTTATGGAGAGACACGCTGTGTAACATAATTTGCCTCCTATCAAAGTCAGTTTCAAAACAGCTATGCATGCTGCAAATACCACATTGATATCATTAATGATACATCTTGACATGGCTGTTCTTGTGTCGCTGTGTAGCTCACCCTGTCCTGACCAGAATACAGTCTCTCTGCAATGTACTGGTAAGGGAGCACTAATCTCTTTATACTGTATTTCACATAAGACACTCAGGAACACAAGCCTACAAATTGCTCTTTGATAAATGACTTTTGGTTGAATTGGACACAAACACCATGTCTCCCCCTCTTCCCAGACTGTGGGCGTCAGCAGGTGACCTCCCGGATCATAGGGGGTAGTGTTGCCCAGCTAGGGCAGTGGCCCTGGCAGCTCTCTCTGCACTTTGGTGGATCACACGTCTGTGGAGGGGTCCTGGTGTCCCCGGACTTTGTGGTGACGGCTGCTCACTGCTTCCCCAGGTCAGTAACTAGAAGATGACAAAGTTCCAAACCAATTCTAGACACACTGTGTTGATCCAATTCTACCTAGGCCCGGTTCTTGACCAAACTGAATGTTTGCGGGTTTGTTTTTGACGCGTATACACCAATTGACAGTGCCAGGCCTTTTCACATTAACACATCAAACACAAAGTACTGATTTTTTTTAGCATGACTGAAGAACAAGCCACTTCACAACTTCCCAACCTTGACAACTGTTCTTCAGTGAAATGTCTTATTAACATAACAATGTTTTATGTTAATAAGACAGTGAATAGCACTGAAGAGACAACCATGTCATAACCTACAGCCTTGGTTTGAGAAGTAAATTAATATACTTCTCATTAACACACTTCTAAAATTAATATACTTCGCATTCTGCTTTTTCTCTTGTCCTATACAGGTCCCTACCACTGGGATTTGATGCCAGTCGGTGGCGTGTGTATGGAGGAGTAGTCTCTCAAAACAAGCTTCCTACTCCATACCTTGTAGAGAAGATCATAGTGAATGAGAACTATGACAACCAAACTAATGACCAGGACATCGCCATGCTTAGGCTGGCCTCACCAGTCGAGTTCAGCTGTGAGTTCGGAGCTATTTTACAACATCCGAGAAATACTAGAAAAATACAAGCATCAGTGTCTGAAGTCACAGAAGTTGAATTACAGCAACACCATTTCACAGTAAAACTAACTATTCACTTATAGTGCACTTGCTATATTCACTTTTATTTATAAAACTTTTATAACTATATATTAGGATCTTGAAACAGGAAAAAGAACCAGGCAAGCCTAGTTCAGCCGACCCGCGATTAGAAGGAATGAATGTTGTTGCTCTCGCTGGATTTGAACCAGGGTCACTTGTTTGACAGGCTGTGTCTTTAACCACTACGCAACAAAGTTATACATGTGCAGAGTGTTCTGCATCCAATTAGTCAAAACTACACGGTTCTTGAAACTAGTTCACTACATTAGCTAACTTCCAAATCAACAACAGGTATAACAGGATAGATACACTACATTCAACTCGTTAAATTAGAAAGAGATTACTTTAGGGACCTATTGGGACATACTACCTCGTCATAAAATTGCGTCTTGACATTAGATCATTTGTCACGCATTAACATCACGGCAAGTTTGACTATTTAGCTCAACACCATTAAGCATTGTGTTAAACTGACTAACATTTCTTATTAAGTTTACTTCACCACAAATAGCATCTATGAACTGTATGGCTGTTTTAACAGCTTATTAGCCAGTAATAGGCTTACTAGTATCTACTTACAACTTGGAATAGTCATAAGAATTGAGCAATTGCTAGTGAGACTGAAGATGAACTTTACACTGCCAAAGCTATTTAATTTCATGGCACAACAAAGTTAGTTTTTCTTTCATTCATGAATGACATTGATACAATAACTATCAATATAGGTGACGATACCTGACTTATTCATCAAATGAAAAGACTGGAGAATTGTGAAAATCCCTCCTCTTTTACTGAGCAAGGGGTTGTGAAGTACGCAAATTTAGGCTCACTATATATCGTAGCTACTGAAGCTTTTTTTTTTAGTCTAACCTGGATAAATCCTAATGACTACAGTACTTTGTTTGGTCGGTCGGTCAGTTGGTCGGTCGGTCGGTCACTCACTCACTCACTCACTCATTTCCTGTGTGTGTATGTGTATGTTTATCATTCAGATGCTGTTCAGCCTGCCTGTTTGCCAGCCTTTGACCAGACCTTTTTCCAAGGAACCAAATGCTGGACCTCAGGCTTTGGAACAACAAACGAAGGGGCAGGTAAAAACAGAGAAGGGTTCATTGCGAAAACGTCATTAAGAAATTCCGCTAGGCACGCATCATACATCATATCCTAATATCTCGCTATCCCTTTCATAAAACCATGATTCATTATTAGAGCAGAAGTTTGCATAGCATAGTTACAATCTTTTGCTGAAGTGGGTTTTTGCATCTGTCTGTGTCCGTGCGTGTATGTATGAAGAATGACTATGTATGTGTTTTATCATAGCTGTACCCTCCAAAGTCCTGATGGAGGTAGGCGTTGAAATCATCAACGTACGTTTGTGTAACAGCTCAAAAGTATACGCCGGCAGTGTGTCCGAGAACATGCTGTGTGCCGGAGATATCAACGGAGGCCGGGATTCCTGTCAGGTACATGTCCAAATACTGTAGCTTATTTACCGTAACCAATGAACCTGCTGTTCTCTTCCACTATGCACAAACTGCTGTTGTGATGTCAGTAGTTTAGTATTAAATGGGATACCCATTAGCTCCTGAAGAGGCAGTGACCTCATCCTTTCTGGGGATCAAACAGGATTAATGACACAACTAAAGGAAATACATAGTACAGTTGTGCTCAAACGTTTGCATACCCTTGGAGAATTGGTAATATATGTACCATTTGTAAAGACAACATGAGTGAGCAGGCAAAACACATGTCTATGATTTCTTATGGGATTCATACTCAACTGTAGGTCATAACAAAATGGCACAATCATAAACTTAAAAACATGGCAACAAAGAAAAAAATAAACTGACCCCTGTTGAAAAGTCTGCATACCCTTAGTTCTTAATACTGTGTGTTGCCCCTTTTAGTATCAATGACAGCGTGCAGTCTTTGTAATAGTTGTCTATGAGGCCCCGAATTCTTACAGGTGGTATAGCTGCCCATTCGTCTTGGCAAAAAGATTCCCCCTGCCTTTAGAGCCCACGCACCCCAAAAAATCATTGAGCCACCACCGTGCTCCACAGTGGGGATGGTATTCTGTTCACTATAGGCCTTGTTGACCCCTCTCCAAACATAGCGCTTATGGTTGTCCCCATAAATCTCTATTTTGGTCTTGTCACTCTAAATTACTGTGTGCCAGAAGCTGTGAAACGTGTCAAGGTGTTGTTGGGCATATTGTAACCAGGCTTTTTTGTGGCATTGGCGCAGTAAAGGCTTCTTTCTGGCAACTTGACCATGCAGCTCATTTTTGTACATTTTTGTTCAAGTATCGTCGTTTTGTGCTCCTTGAAACAACCACACCGTCTTTTTCCAGAGCAGCCTGTATTTCTCCTGAGGTTACCTGTGGGTTTTTCTTTGTATCCCGAACAATTCTTCTGGCAGTTTTGGCTGAAATCTTTCATTTTTCTACCTGACCTTGGCTTGGTATCAAGACATCCCTGAATTTTCCACTTTTAATAAGTGATTGAACAGTACTGACTGGCATTTGCAAGGCTTTGGATATCTTTTTATATCCTTTTCCATCTTCATAAAGTTCCATTACCTTGTTACGCAGGTCTTTTGACAGTTCTTTTCTGCTCCCCATGGCTCAGTATCTAGCCTCCTCAGTGCATCCATGTGAGAGCTAACAAACTCATTGACTATTTTTATACAGACACTAATTGCAATTTGAAAAGCCACAGATGTGGGAAATTCACCTTTAATTGCCATTTTCACCTGTGTGTGTCAACCTGTGTATCTGTAACAAGGCCAAACATTCAAGTGATTGTAAACTTTTGATCAGGGCCATTTGGGTGATTTCTGTCATCATTATGATTTAAAAAGGAGCCAAACAACTATCTGATAATAAATGGCTTCATATGATCAGTATCCTTAAATAAAAGTCAGTCATATTTTCAAAATCAATGAGCACAACTGTATAGCACTACATTTACATTACACATTTGCTTTATAACATTACACCTTTACAGCATGTAAAATAGAAGCACTCCCATTGTGAGGTTTTGTTTTCAGATTGCCAGGCATGAAAACAATTTTGGTTACCTTTGTACAAAACGACTTTCTTATTTAACTGTTTCTTATTTCCTTTGACCGCAATCGCTTTTGCACACCAAGGCCAGACTAACAATTCACGGACCCAAGGACTTTAGTAGCAGCAACAACAGTTCTTATTCAAATTCACATTTATCTCCACCCCAGCAACGATTAAGATATTCCGCAGCATATTAGACTGCAGAATGATTATCTCTACACTACTCAAAGCTTGTTTTATCACATTAACAGACAATTAGTTCACTGTGTAGAATTTTGCAAACCAGTATTTTGCTTGCCCCAGTCTGCTATTGTTTGACATTCTGTTCAAAGAGATTACCACGTCTTTCAGTGACACAGATGGAAGAGAGAGATGCAGCTAAATCAGTTTCTGTCATCCAATAGAAAGTCAGCATTTTAGAATGCACTTTTTATGTGCTATTACTGCAGGTATACAACTGACTGACATTTTTTTTACTATAGCAAAAAAGATCTGCAGATGCCTCCTTTAACAATGACAAAATATACTGTAGCAGGTGCCACGTGTCAACATCTTAGTCGCTCATCTACCTTCACCTTCCATAGGGAGACAGTGGTGGTCCCCTGGTGTGCCAAGACAGAGACAGCCGTTGGCAGCTGGTGGGCGTGACCAGCTGGGGCAGCGGATGTGGGTTGCGTAACAAGCCAGGGGTGTACACCAAAGTGTCCAGCCTGTTACCCTGGATCTACAGTAAAATGCAGGTGAGATGGAGAGAAACTATACGGACTTCTGGGTTCTGTCAAACCACACTCCATGCAATACAAATGCCTAGTGTTAAGTTTGGGCAATTCAAGTTCAGTCAATTCAGGAACAGTAAAAATCCTATTCCAATTATTTTCATTAAATGTTTATTTTTGTTTTCATTGGAATTTGTTCTCTCTTTGAACTGAGTGAACTTTCAGTTAAACTGATCACACCGCCGCCTTCTACATAGTTTGCGTTCTCTTCCCTTACACTGTGTTATGATCATTGTTCCCTCTACAGATGGAGAGCCTGTGATGTCACTTCCTTTCCAATGAGCTCACCGCATCCTGTTTCCAAATACACCTGGCAGCCTGCTTCTTCTCTGAACATTCACAATCATGAAGTGCACTGTGAATGATGCTCGATTAAACCATTGATGGATGGACGATTAGATAGACGGATGGAAGATAGATTAATTGACAGACAGAGGAAATGATTATCGCTGACTAAGGGAGCATAAAGGCCTATTGCACTTTATCTCCAGACCATAGTTTTTCATGTGTTTTTCTGTTCCTGTACTATAACTTCTGAAATCAAAAAAGTGTTTTTACTGTAGTAGAGCCCATGATTTGTATGTATGAAATGTGAATCGGATACCAAGCCACGCTGTGCACCGATGCCAGCGTTGTGTCAAATGATTGTAAATCTTTTTTTTTATTTTATTTTTTTTACAGAATACACATTATGCTTGTCGGAGGTTGTAATATGCCTGACCCAAATCTGTCCAGTTCTTAATGTAATGAGGGCATTAATGTTATTGAATATCAAAATAACCACTTCAGCATGGTAAGGGTTTTAAAAGTGGGCTGCATGCACTTTGGGGTAGAAGTTGGAGGCTTCGCAAACCGCATGGGTGAGCTCATTCTCATTTACATGATTATCACAGCCAGGTGCAGACAATGATCAGGTAGGAAAGTATTTCAAAATGTCAATTTTCTGTTTAAAACTAAATTATGTTGAATACATTCAGTCAACAGTTGTTCCATACATCCATTAGGCCATGCACAGTATGAATGCTGGATTATGAATTAAGTGGTGAAACGTGCAACTTTTTTATAACCTAATTTTTTGAAGATTTTTGAATAGTGGTGTTCATGTCATAGATTAGAAAATAGCCTACATTTTGAAAGGTGTGTGAAACAAGTATTTCCTGTACAAATGGGCCTAGATTATTTTATCTGGGGGTACTTACAATAAGTCGGGATTCAACAGATGCAAATTGGTCACGGTGTGCAAATCGGTCATGGTCAAATTCAAGTGAATATCGGAATCTTGTCAGGGTAGATTCCAAACGAAATGAACGACCTGATGAAAAAACATTTATTTTTACATTTTGAATTGCGTTAGTAACCTGTTTATAATGGCAATGTGGACACATGCTTTGTGAGGTATGGCCAACATATAATAATCACCAAGTTAGCTACATTTGTTTTGGCATGTTTAAAAGAAAATTGAACAATGTAATAGTTTCACTTGGCCTGTAGACTATGTTCAAGTGGAGGAACCATGTTACACTAAGTTGTAAATACAACCCCGTTTCCAAAAAAGTTGGGACACTGTGTAAAATGCAAATAAAAACAGAATGCAATGATCATTTATCCCTATATTTAATTGAAAAAAGTCCAAAAACAACATATCAAATGTTGAAACTGATACACACCGATCAGCCATAACATTATGACCGCTGAGAGGTGAAGTGAATAACACTGATAATGTCATTATTATGGCACCTGTCAGTGGGTGGGATATATTAGGCAGCAAGTGAACATTCAATCCTCAGAGTTGATGTGTTAGAAGCAGGAAAATTGGGCACGAGTAAGGATCTGAGCGACTTTGACAAGGGCCAAATTGTGATGGCTAGACGACTGGGTCAGAGCACCTCCAAAACTGCAGCTCTTGTGGGGTGTTCCCGGTCTGCAGTGGTCAATACCTATCAAAAGTGGTCTAAGGAAGGAAAAGCAGTGAACCGGCGACAGGGTCATGGGTGGCCAAGGCTCAATGATGCACGTGGGGAGCGAAGGCTGGCCCGTGTGGTCCGATCCAACAGACGATCCAACTTATACAGTTATCTACTGTAGCTCAAATTTCTGAAAAAGTTAATGCTGGCAGACCTATCAGGGTGCCCATGCCGACCATTGTCCACTGTCGAAAGCACCTACACTGGGCACGCGAGCATTAGAACTGGACCATGGAGCAATGGAAGAAGGTGGCCTGGTCTGATAAATCATGTTTCCTTTTACATCACGTGGATGGCCAGGTGTGTGTGCGTTACCTGGTGAACACATGGCACTAGGATGCACTATGGGAAGGAGGCAAGCCGGTGGAGGCAGTGTGATGGTTTGGGCAATGTTCTGCTGGGAAACCTTGGGTCCTGCCATTCTTGTGGATAGTACTTTGACATGTACCACCTACCTGAGCATTGTTGAACAGCATGTGCACCCGGTATTCCCTGATGGCAACGGTATTCCCTGATGGCAACGGTATTCCCTGATGGTATTGATCTTTTTCAGCAGGATAATGCGACCTGCCACAAAGCAAAAATGTTTCAGGAATGGTTTGAGGAACACAACAAGTTCAAGGTGTTGACTTGGCCTCCAAATTCCCCAGATCTCAATCCAATCGAGCGTCTGTGGGATGTGCTGGACAGACAAGTCTGATCCATGGAGGCCCCAACTCACAACTTACAGGACTTAAAGGATCTGCTGCTAACGTCTTGGTGCCAGATACCAAAGCACACCTTCAGAGGTCTAGTGGAGTCCATGCCTCGACAGGTCAGGGCTGTTTTTGCGGCAAAAGAGGGACCTACACAATATTAGGCAGGTGGTCATAATGTTATGGCTGATCGCTGATTGATTTTATTGTTTTTGGAAAAATACACGCCCATTTTGAATTTGATGCCAGCAACATGTTTCAAAAAAGTTTGGACAGGGGCATGTCTACCACTGTTTTGCATCACCTCTTCTTTTAACAAAACTCTGTAAGCATTTGGGAACTTAGGAGACCAATTGCTATAGTTTTCAAAGTGAAATGTATTCCCATTCTTGCTCGATACAGGATTTCAGCTGCTCAACAGTACAGGGTATCTTTGCCGTATTTTTTATTTCATAATGCGCCAAATGTTTTCAATGGGTGACAATACGTGCAGAATGTGGTTTGACATTGTCTTGCTGAAATACGCAAGGCCTTTCCTGAAAAAAATGTGATCTGGATGGCAGCATATGTTACTCCAAAACCTGTATATATCATTCAGCATTAATCTACCTTGATAGATGTGCAAGTCACCCATGCCATGTGCACTAAGCACCCCCACCCATACCAACACGGATGCTGGCTTCTGAACTGTGCGCTGTTAAGAAGCTGGATGGTCCCTCTCTGCTTTAGTCCGGAGGATGCGGTGTCCGTGATTCCCAAAAATAATTTTAAATTTTGATTTCTCAGACCACAGGACAGTTTTCCACTTAGCCTCAGTGCATCTTAAATGAGCTAGGGCCCAGAAAAGGCAGTGGCAGATCTGGATCTTTGTTGTATGTTTTTTTCTTTGCATGGTAGAGTTTTAACTTGCATTTGTGGATGCAATAACGTACTGTGTTCACAGACAATGGTTTCCGGATGTGTTCCTGAGCTGATGCAGTGATCGTGTGATTCCACTACAGAATCGTGTCTGTTTTTAATGCAATGCTGCCTGAAGGCCCGAAGATCATGGCCATCCAATATTGGTTTTCCTCACTTCTGACAGACCTATCCTCTCTGGAATGATCTTTTAATAGCCAATCACGTTACTGACCTGTTGCCAATTGATCTAATTAGCTGTGTGATATTTGACCAGGTTTAGTTTTTTAGCATTACACAACTTTTTCAGTCTTTTGTTGCCTCCCAACTTTTTTGAAATGTGTTGCTGGCATCAAATTCAAAGTGGGCATACATTTTTCAAGAAACAATGAAATGTCTCAGTTTCCACATCTGATATGTTGTCTTTGTACTATTTTCTATTTAATATAGGGTTTAAATGATTTGCGCATCATTGCATCCTGTTTTTATTTAACTTTTTCGTAGCATCACAACTTTTTTGTAAACAGGGTGGTAGGAAAACTCTCCTTTATGGTATGGATGCGCATTGGACAACATTTTACTTTCCAAATAGTATGTTATCATTCGAATAGTATTCAGTTAACCGAAATACATGTTTTTAAAGCTACCGATACAACATGAGTGCTACTACATTGCGCAAAGAAATGGATGTAGTTCCCATGAACTTCGGCTTAATGGCCGTTCGTGTGACAGAAGAGCGAGCGCTCATATGGAGGAACCAGTGTGGCAGACACGCAAAACTCCGCTACAGAACTAGAAAACAATATTTATCAGCACATGACATTGAGTTTATTTGGATAGAGGAGTCTAGAGAAGCTGGTTAGCTAAGCTAGCCAGCTATACACTGCGTTCACAATTATTAGGCAAGTGAGTATTCTGATCGTGTCATTATTTCTATGCACATTTTCTAACTCCAAACCATATAAACTTGATTGTTCATTGGATTGAATCATTTTCAGGTAAAATGTATTGGTGTAATGAGGGAGGGTGTGGCAGCAGTGAAGGCTGTGGTTGCTGCTTCAGCGAAAGTTGATCGTGAACAGATCGAGAAACTGACATAGACTCCATGGATGGAAGGCTCATGGCAGTTATTGAAAAGAAGGATTGGTCACTGAATATTTTTGAAAGGACAAAAAGTTTAATTAATTGTCATTTTGTGTTACTTATTTGTTACATTTACTTTAAAAATTGAGAATAAACACGTGAGTTGGGAGAAATTATTTTTTTAATTAGTTGCCTAATATTTCTGCGCACCAGTTGTTGCCTAATAATTCTGCACTCATGTATTCCCCTGAGAAAGATCAAAACTCACTTTTCCTTTGTTAAACATTCAGGTTTGAGGTTCAATTATATTTTGAATTGACATGAGACCGTTGTGTTTGTTCAACAATAAAATAAATCTCGAGGAATACGATTTGCCTATTGTGCACGCAGTGTACGCTATTTGCGTTTTCTGCAATCTCAACCGCCTTAGATTCCACAGCCTAACTATACATAGCGTTTTGTGGCCAAAGGTTACTTTTCCATAGGTTACTTTAATTCAGTAAATATATATTTCATCCTGGATTAGTTAACTTCCATCCACTTGCTAACAACAAGCTATGCAGTATATATTGCGTCATTCTGACTGACTGGACCCCACCACACTATACCGCTTTGACTGACGATCGTTTAACAACAACCACGTGGGAAGGAGTGCATGTTATAAAAACATAAAAAAATTATATTTTTTTTAAATGTCATGGTATATCATCAGATGTAAAAAATTCGAGATTGGAATTTTAATCGTATTTAGAAAAATAACATTCAGGACTATATGTTTCAACCACAAAAATGCATAGGCTATGTAAAAAATAATGTGGGGCAAAACTGAATACACACAAGTACTCAAATACTAAATTTCAGATATTCGAATATTGGACTATCCGTGCCCGTCCCTACTTTAAGGTGGATATCACTTCTCAGTGCCATTACATAATCTGACCTAAATAAGTGTGGCAATAGCATTTGCAGTCCCTTCAAATATGTTCACACCAAAATTATGTTTTTGTTTTTCTGCAATCCAAGGAAATATTTAGATTGTATATCCATAGCCCTTCCTATATGCTTAGTATCTACAGTAGGTTTGCATGACTCTCCAAATGTAATGAAAATGCTCTGTACATAGAAATACCTACTCAACTTTAAATCAGTAGATGATACAAAAAAGCAATTATTGTTCTCTTTAAATGTACTGTTTGTACAGTAGCCTATATCGACTTCATCTTATTTTCAATAGAAATAGAAGCTTTAATTAAGAATGCATTATTTCTCAAAAATATTCTCGCAGTTATTAACACCTCTAGATTTAGTACATTGTGCACCCTCCCTTTGCCAAGATAATAGCAATGGGTCTTCTATAATGTTCCATCATGCAGGAGAACACAGCAAGTGAGAGCTTCCATGTTGTAAGGCCCACCTCCAGTACTCACCGTCTGTCTCCTAAATGCAGCTGTCGTCCCAGATCCACCTCCAGTACTCACCGTCTGTCTCCTGAACGCAGCTCTCGTCCCAGATCCACCTCCAGTACTCACCGTCTGCCTCCTAAACGCAGCTCTCGTCCCAGATCCACCTCCAGTACTCACCGTCTGTCTCCTGAACGCAGCTCTCGTCCCAGATCATCACCACCGGAATTCTGAACACCTGTTTCACCTGCCACCTGTTCCTCATTAGCGTTCATATATATATTGCCTTCTGTTCCCTCTGTCCTTGCGAAGTATTGTTAGTTCTGCTACTTACCAAGCGTTAGCGCAAACCTACTCTTGGCCTACTTGGATTATTGACCATTCTGCCTGCTTTTCCTAGACTACGTTTGCCTGCCCCATTTGTTACCTCCGCCACGCTGCTTGTTTACCGGTGTTTGGACGCTCTCTGCCTGTGTAGCGGACTCCGATCTTGCGTGCCCCTTGTTTTGTGCCTCTGCCTTGCCTTTGATTAAAGTTTCAGCGCTCTGCGCTTGGGTTTACACTGCCTCCATATTCCAATCATTACATATGTAGAATATCTATTGATTCCTCACAGTCTTTGGTCCTTGCTTGAGGACTAGTACTTATGTTACGCATGCAGGTATCCTGTATGTGTATTTGTGTTTTTCACCATACGGGTTTTACATAATATGAAAGGACTAACAACAAACCAAAGCCCAGGGAACCTTGTTAGGATACATCGCAACATAAGCTCCAAGTACCAGGAGATTTTCGGTCCAAACCTTTCTGCTTTTGCCAATAGGCTCAAACTGGATCTTACAAATCCACATGAAAATGGTTCACTGACCATAGAATCAAGTTTTTGCAATGGCCATCGAAGTCCCCTGACCTAAGTCAGACACAGCCATTTATGTTTACTGTTATTAACATTAGAAAGGCCAGACCCCACCTACCCTGCAAACTACCAGAAAGAGTCCTTCTGACTCAAAGTTTCTTACAATGTGAATACTATATTATACTATTGGAAAATGTATGTTTCATAGTCTTGTATATCATAAGAATACAAAAACAGTAGTAGTGCAATAAATGCATGTTTCCGTAGGATATCTGTTGCCACATGTGAACAACATTTATCTTGAAAAAAGAGAGAGTTTGAAATAGAGCTCCTTCACTTTATTTAAGTTACCAAATGTATAAATTGCATGTGTCCCAGGAGGACAATTTAAAAAATTCACTTTTAGTTGCCCTGACAATTAATAACACGCTTAAAACACAAATAAGGCAGCCCAATTCATTTTTCCCCATGAATTGGTCTTTTGGCCAATTAATGGAAAAAATCATAGCAGCTCTGAAAAATATGGACTATAAAATAAGATCTGATTTGATTAGATTTGAAAGGTTAAATGTAGAATTAGTGGGAGAAGAAAACTCCAGATCTTATTTTATAGTCCATATTGTGTATAAGCAGACATTTAATCACTGTGTATCAGTGTTGTAGTCAAGACCATGTGAAATGAGACTGATACAAGACCAAGACCATAGCAAATCGAGTTTGAGTCAAGACCAAGACAGTGGGGGGTAGAAACCGAGTCAAGACCAGGACCGTACGCCGATCCAGAGCATCCCAAACATGCTCAATGGGTGACATGTCCGGTGAGTATGCTGGCCATGCAAGAACTGGGATGTTTTCAGCTTCCAGGAATTGTGTACAAATCCTTGCAACATTGGGCCGTGCATTATCATGCTGCAACATGAGGTGATGGTCGTGGATGAATGGCACAACAATGGGCCTCAGGATCTCGTCACGGTATCTCTGTGCATTCAAAATGCCATCAATAAAATGCACCTGTGTTCGTTGTCCATAACACACGCCTGCCCATACCATAACCCCACCGCCACCATGGGCCACTCGATCCACAACGTTG
>JACXGI010005837.1:0-44653 GCA_016801175.1 Esox masquinongy
GGGGGAGAGGGCCAGGGGGAGAGGGCCAGGGGGAGAGGCAGAGGGGAGCAGTGGTCAGACTTAAGCAGACGGTTTTTGGTTATCAACGTGAAAGTCAGACTCCAGGGAGATTTTCAGAGGGTCAGGTTTACCTGGTCCGAGTGCCTCCTCTGGGAGTCTTGATGTCCCTCTTGTCGCTCTCATCTCCAGAGCCCAGGTCGTCGGAGGAGTGGCCGTCATTCATGTCGTCTTTGTCCTGGTTCTCTACCTTCAGCTCCAAGGCTGCGGCCACTTGGCCGGCCAGGCCAGCAGCCAGGCCTGCATCCCACAGACACACAGACAGTCCAGTCAAATGGAATCTCCTACAGTTCACAACCAACAGACATTTGACGTGTAGTTACTGCAGACGGGCGGTGTGTGATGTCATACCTCTGAAGGTTTCCACTTGGTGGTTGAGTTCAATGGTGGACATGGAGCCCACGCTGGGAGGCCCTCCGTGGCTGTTGTTCAGACTGCCAGCCTCGTCACGGTGAGCACCACCCTGTCATAAAACACACACACAGACACACAGAGAGAGAAGACAGAGAGTAGTGTCAGGGTGGAACAGCACACAGTGAGGTGTGTGGAGGGAGTCCGGTGTGATCCAGCTTGGTAGACTTACAACGGGGTAGACTTACCCCGTAAGTCTGTAGACTTACAGCCTTCTGTAAGGCTGTAGACTTACAGCCTTTTTTCTGGTTTTATTCAACCAGAAAGAAGGCTGCGAAAGCAGAGAGGCAAACAGGGAACTTTTCTGTTTAACTTCACATTAGACTGACCTTCACTCAAACGAATGGAATGCTGTTACTGTCTGTTCAAAAAAAGGACAACCTTCAGGAGGCTCGCTCAGAGCTACAGTAGTCTACAAGCCAAGGATGAGCACTTGTAAAATGCATTCTTGGCAGGGATTTCAAAAGACTCTTTTTGCTAAACACTTGTCAGGGCAAATTGAACGAAATTACTAAAACCCTTTTTGTAAGCAGGATCAAAAGGTGAAGTTATTGTCCAAGAAGAGCCAAAACACACATTGCACTTTTGTTTAATGGTTTTATAAGCATCAACGCAGTATCTCATGGGAAACCTCTGGTTCTCTCTCCCCTCATTCAGTTTACCCTCGGGTGGTTCTTCTCTTTTCAGTTAGCCACACGGTCATCACGCTGTGACGACACGTTTTTCTCTTCTACATATTTCTGTATTTTATCTATCAATATAACTCCAATCCAGCTCCTTAAGACACACCACTTCCTTATTTTCCCTTCATAATTGTTGTGAAACAGGGTTCTCCCACCTCGCTGCACCAAGCATAGGCTTGTTTACATTACGCTACATTTTCCGAGACATATTGAAAAACAATGGAGACGCTAGCATATTTTCTTGTGTAAACTTGCCGATATCAATTGCTTGAGACGCCACCTCCTAGGGCAGCTTAAGCCACATTTTCTATAGAGCCCCCCCCCCAGAGGTTTACAAGTGTGAAGACAATTGTCGGAACTGTATTAAGTTTCTGTCCACTGCGCATGCATTTCACTCTATTTTCCCACGATTGACGGCCACAGTCCTTCATGGTATGAATATTCAGGTGTAAATTAAAACGCTACGGAATTGATTGTGTAAACTAGGATAAGTCTATCTAGCGTTTTGTTCGATCTCTCTTAATGTAAACAAGCTCTATGCTCAGTCCATTCTGTACTCAGCTATCTGGTGTCTTCTGGGAACCAGGGGAGGGGGCGGGAAAAACAGTATGTTGGGATCGGGGACACCTTCCCCTTTTCTCATGGAATGTGATCCTAAGTCACTGTTGGCCTCCGTTAACCCTACTCTCTCACTATGCTAATCTCTACAGCGCTCTCAACAGGTGTCCAAACATCTTGGTCTGGGGAAGGAGGGGCACAGGGGCCGCAGCCCAAAGAAGAACGCTGCCATTTTCCTGGCTGGGCCTGATTACCATACAGCTGAGGACCTCTTTTTGGGCGGAGACTGTGGCCTCAGATGCACACTTCCAACCATTCAGATTTCCTGAGTTGGTTAAAAAGAGTTGGTGAAAGAGAGAGAAAAGAGCTGTCCTCAGTAAAAGGCTGTGGCTGGCCGAGGAGGCTGAGCTCTGTCTGTCTGAGGGGACCTCTCTCTCTGCCACAGAGGAAGCTCTGTGTTCCTGCAGACACAGCCGGTTCTCTCTCACAGCCCACCAACACCATCACTACAGTTTCTCTTCAATCTGTAATGAGCCCATCAAACTCAACTACACCATAGGAGAACCACAAAAAAAGCATTTTCTGTCACAAGTAAATACTATCCTGACTTCCAAGGGCCGCAACATCAATATCAAAATGCCCATGACTGAAAACATATGGTGCGCTGGAACATTCTCTTCTCTCTACAGACCATTTAGCAACAGTAACAAACCAGATGTAAATACTAGATTCCCCTGTATTTAAAATACATCGGAACATGTCTGTAAAATGGCACTGGTCTTAGTTTTGGCAGCATAGCTATCCGACCACAACACGCTAACAGTCAGGGGACAAGTAAAGAGGAAGCAACACTAACAGAAATATGTCACTGATGATCAAAGGTGTTAAAACCATAGGAACCAATGTGTCGGCCTGGATCACCATGTGAGTAATGCTAGTCTCCCAAATGCCACTTCTCAGCGAGAATGTGAGGTTCCCAGCTCCTGTGAGGAGCTGGGAACGATGCTGAGAACTGGGCAGAAAATAATGAGGCAAGGAAATGCTAAGCATTTCTGTCCTTAACATCCTCCCCTTACATCCTCCATCACATTCCCTGAGGGCCCCCATCAATTTCCTTAGAAAAGGGAATTTAATCCAAGAGGATCTTAATCCAACCCTCCACCCACATACGCCAGGGCTGATTCAGAAAATTCTGGAAAAGTATGTCCTAAATTATTTCCCATCACCTAGGGATTAGTGTAGAGCTGGCTCCCTCTATTGTAACTTCCACTACAGATGTGCTCAAATCCCTTCCCTCTCCGATATGAAATAGTTCATATGGGGGATGGGCAAATACATCATGCTCTACACCAAGACCTGCATCCCCCTGTTTCCCAGGAGCCGCCTCATGCAATAGACAAACACTTCCAGACCAAAGCACAACTTCTCTCATTTTGTCTGGTTTTCTCATTCAACCCTGTATATGAGGACTTTCTCAAGGAGAGTAAGCCTTCAGCCAGCCATTACACACATGGAAAATATGTGAGTTTAAGTTAAACTGCTCTCTGTGGAAAATGGCAGAGTTTTTGCACATGGCTGTGAACTCATTGAACAGGTGGCCCAGGGTTGTTTATTAGCTTATTTGGAGAAAGCCAATGCAAAAGCATATATGCCCCCCCTCAATCCAAACTCTCCTGACCTTCTTTTAAGCATTCAAATCCAGTTCTTCAGTTTCAAAACACATAAAAGTACTATCTAAAACAATTACAAATATTGGTTTTCTGCAACGTCATACCATTGCTGCTGTCCGACTAGCAACCAATCCAGAGGCGGGAAAGCTTGCTCCAAGGGCGGCTATAGGCCCGTTTTGTCCCAGCAGGCTGTGTATGTCACTGGGCAGGCTGGTGGTGGAGCCCACAGCATGGTTACGCAGAACAAGAATGGCATCGTCCAGTCTATCCAGGCGATCCTCCATTCGAGACTGGGCCAAACAAATAGATGGAGAAGGAAAAGAGGATAGAAAAGTGCCAAGCAGGACATTAGGACAAATAACAGAGGACATTTAGGTTGAATAGTGCGGTCTTGGGGTGAAAGTACCACAGGGATAACAAAAGCACACGAGAATAACAAACAGATGAAGTTGAACCATTTCAAAGGGGATGCATGTGTTCATAAGAATCAGCCTGGCGTACAAGTCGCTTGGAGAATCATGACTATTCATTTGGCATTAAAGAGTCTTATGGTTCTTAGCTGATTACTGCAAGCTAAAATGGCATAAGAGAAATAATACACAACATTTAAACAGAAAAATTTGAAAATCCAATTAAATGGAATGAAATGGAGGTCAAGCTGGTGAAAGAAAACAAAAATGAGACAGTATGTGAAATGGTGTGAAACGGTGATGGGTAAAGTCTCCATCTAAAGGGCAGGAGTACCTCGCAGACATCCTTTAAGAATGACATGGCATCCTGGAGATGCTCATGAAGCTGCTGATGAACTCGATTTTTCTGGCAAAGTCAGATAGGACAGGAAAGCATGTGAGCACAGATTAGCATTAGTGAAGAAATCAGAGACATAGTAGAGTGAGACAGGAGGACAGAAAGAGAGGAGAGTCAGACACATATACATGGGTTTGGCAACTAATTGTGTCGGTCCGTATCTAAACTGTAATGCTGTTTAGATACGTACTGACTCCCTTCCACCATGGACTCTCCCTCCCACACATTTGCTGTTCACATTGATGGGTTTGGTCGCTTCACGCGAATCTCCTCGCAGACGGCATACAGATCTAGTGGATAAATATTTATCCCCATAGCTGATGGTGTGAATGTGTGAGGTGGGGCATAAGGGGTGTACAGGGAAAACTGATTCCAGACTACGGCTCTGGTCCGCAGACAGACAGGCAGGCAGACAGCTAGCGCAGGAATCCTTGAGCAGTGGTGGTTTAGTCAACGCAACAGCTGCCAGGCTCCCCCCAGCCACCATATCTCTAGCCCCTACCCCCGTTCCCCCCAGCCCACGGAGGGACAGATGGCAGGAGACACGCCCCAAGGGACGGGTATTGTTCGGATCTCACACCCCCTGCTCCCTCAAACCTCTACAACATTTGTCAGCCAGGAATCTCCAAGTAATGCTACCCCTGCCCTCCAAGAGCCAACCCATCTACTGTGAGCAGGGCCATTAAAAAGTGCTCAGGGTGTGGGGGAAGGGAAGTGGGTAGAGGAGGTCAGCCTTACCAGTGAGTGCAGTGAGTTGTCGTAATTCGGTGAGGAGGAGGTCTGTCCGGCTGAACCCCGGGGCCATTGGTTGGTACCTGGTAGAGACAGAGGACTGTTATCCACCTGAAATGGCTGATTCAGACGTCACAACATGGCTGACGACAGAGGACTGTTATCCACCTGACATGGCTGATTCAGACGTCACAACATGGCTGACGACAGAAGACTGTTATCCACCTGACATGGCTGATTCAGACGTCACAACATGGCTGACGACAGAAGACTGTTATCCACCTGACATGGCTGATTCAGACGTCACAACATGGCTGACGACAGAGGACTGTTATCCACCTGACATGGCTGATTCAGACGTCACAACATGGCTGACGACAGAGGACTGTTATCCACCTGACATGGCTGATTCAGACGTCACAACATGGCTGACAACAGAGGACTGCACCTTGCCATGCAGCACATCATGCAGTCAGAACACATCCTCCTCCGGTCTGACCTCTTGCTATGTGACTAGACTGCACGCTACCAAAGACAGGGCAGTGGGGGGAAGGCCCAAACACCCTGGGACACTGGGATGATCTCTACATCCGCTCATTAATGAGCTAATAGCTAAAGAAGCCCGGGGGAACAATATAAGCAGTGATAAGAGGCCTGGCAAGGATAAGGGCTGTTTTCTTCTGACAGTGACGTAGTCCCTAACTCTTTCTTGAATACGCTAGGAAGTTCCAGCAGACTCTAGCAAGGCTGTACTCGTGGTTTCTCCTCTCTTGCTGATCCAGTGATCTAGGCCCAACAGGATTAGCTAACAAGCTTCCAGGGGTCCCAACAAAAATAACCCCTGACCAGTCAAATGCCAAGCTGAGTTAAAGAGTACCAGTCCAGCAGTGCCATGGTTTGCCAAAACACGCAGGCCAAAAGAGACACTGAAATTGACTTTCCATTCTAAGATTCTAGAGACGACAAAGACCGGAGGACAGAGTCCAAACAAATGGTGGAAACATCTAATTAATGAATTCCATTCTAACCCAGACTGGTGGACCTCAATGTGGGATGTTGAAATAAAGGATCACAAGATGAGGGAATGTTTATAATAAGTACATTGTGTCATGTCAACTCAAATATGATTTGCACTACAACAGGGCCTATTCAGAGTACAAAAATTTTTGTGACAACGATTTTAATTAAATGACATGGCAATTTAATTTGGAATGAGAATGTGTTACTCTCACAAAGCTTGGCGATAATTTGAAAACGTGCAAGCAAACACTGTCGAAATATTATTTGCTGCATTAGGGCAACAGGTCTAGATCAATGTATATCAAAAAAGACTGCACTTTCATTGTTTTCAGACTGGTACCAAGCAAAAGCTAATGAAAGCTATGCCACCTATAATGGCACAATCATTCTACATAAGATCTTTGTAAAAACGTATTTGACATGTCACACACGTTCCTTAGCTACAGCGTTTGGTGGAACAATGGGCTGAATTTCTAATGCTAAGTTTAACTCTCATGGTTAAATTCAGTCCAGCCTAACATTAAATGAAATGGAATAGGGTTGGGGATAAACAGTGCAACACACGTAACAATAAATATGTTTTAGTGCAGCATATGATGTTGAATATGTTAACACCAAAAGCTAGCTACCTGTTGCTGAGTAATTTAACATCAGTTTTCATTAATTCTCCTACCGCCAGCTGCTGCAACGTATGCAGCTGATTAAATGGTGAAAACATGCTTAGGAGCAGGCAGACTGATATTTAGATTTGGAGGAGTATGATTACTTTATGAAGCAATCCATGTGTCACAGAGATTTAGCCTCCTCTTACTAAATAAATCCTACTTGTCAACAACAGGAAACGTCTTTTCAGCGTCACCACTAACCTGTCTGAAATGTACATTAGTAACACATTTGTGTTTAGACCTCAATAACCACAGGAAGTGTCTGTGGGAAAATTGTCCCACGCTACCTGAAAAGGTGACGGGCACGATTTATATTTTTACCCCCTTTACACTGATAAAAAGAAATATATCCAAGTCGGGTTTTGCGTTTTATCTCAATAAAACTTTCATATCTTAAACATGTTCTTAGTGTGAAGCAAAACTAATTCACAGCTACTAATCACATTACGAATTCAAATTTATATTTAAAAATTACGTCCACAGTATTCCAACTGACAAAAAAACAGTTCACGTGGAGGTAATGCATTAGACCAAGCCTGTGCTGTATTCATGAAAACAGTGCAAGTCTCCTTAATGGATTGTGACAACAAGGAAACCTCCCAGGTTATTTATACTGGGCTGTGTCAGTGGGCCAGCTCCAGCTGTAGGACCTCGCTGCAACGTCTGGTCTCCATTACTGTGGCAGGAGGCCAACACCCAGCCCATGTACCTCTCATAACATTTAAGATGTTTGTCAAAATCAACAGCAAGCTCAATGTTCACCCCTTCTCATCAAAAATGTTATTTTGGTATTTGTGAGACAAAGAGAGAGAACCAGGAGTTAGCTAGCAAACAGTTTTTGATAAACACTAGGATTACCTCTCCACTTGACCAGGGGGAACTGATGAGGACAGGACTCTTCAACAATCCTCGTCCCGTGTAAACTAAGCAACAGTCCTCTTTTGAGAGAACGTCTCTCTACACAAAGGTCCTGGAAAAGCCAGGCTTGAATTAACAGGCTATTAAAAGTGACTTTAAAACAGGAAATGAGGGGGCCTCTGCTCTGCCTCAGCTTTTCTCTGACGTGAACCAAACAGGAAGCGCTAATAACTAAGCTTCCCTCCTGTCTCTGAACTGGGAAGTTAGAAAAATTAGTCTGGGCCTCTGGTCCCCATGTGGAGAGGAGGTGGAGATGGCCAACTGAACACACCAGCCTGCCTCGTCTGGTTAAAAAAATAGCTCATCCTAATGAAAAGATGAAGGCATTTATGGTAAATGGAAACATGCCAACTCATGCCCTAACCTACCTCTAATTATAGCCCCCTTCTCTAAAAATCAAATTGTCATAACGTAAAAGGATATCAAATAGCAAAAATGTCACGGGACGCCAAAAACATCTACACAGGGACTGGACAGCCAATTAAGTGCCAATAAAATAACAGGGTTCACAATAACTAGTATGTGATGTAAAGAGTTTTTCATCCTAAACCAGCTATAAATTCCTTTGTGAGGGAGGAATATAGGCTTGTTGTATTCATCAGAGAGGTGCAATTAAATGCAAGTTTAAAAAAATACAAATTGTTTAAAAAATGTTTAGTCTTTCTATAGGTAACAAGGTCGACTTGTTATGCTCGACACTGCATGTTTTTTCCAACAAGAAACACCAGAAACACGAGAATTATCAGCTCATGTGCTTTTACATAACGACTAAATTATTAACTTGAATGTTTATTTTCAAAAAGATTTAAGAGTTTAGTTAATATGACAGGATTAACCTTGAAATTACTGACAAATGTGTGAATTAATAATTACATGAATAATAATCTCCAGAAAGGATTATATAAAAGCAAAAATATAACTTGGAAAAATGTTGGGGTTAAGTAAGTAATCCAGGACTACAAGAACAACAACAACTAGTTTTACATAAACATTAATGAGTGTCATTGTTATGTCACTAAAATAATATTATCCAAACAATAACCTGATGAAAATGCACACATCCTGTAAGTACAGAAATAGTTTGATCAGTAACAACCACAGTATGTGGGGTTTGATAGAAACAATTTAAGCTTGTTAAATGTAATTTTCATCCTGAAATATCCTATGTAGAATAACTCGCTGTCTACCTTCAAATTACTAATGTATGGCTTGTCTCAGGTTTTCATAGATGGGACATAATAATTTGTAGCTCAAAGCATCCAGACTCTGAAGACATTTTTGAGAGCATATCCTTCCCCAAAACCCTTCAGGATGTGCCCTTGTATCACACACACTGTGCTAGAACAGCCCCAGTAAACCTACAGACTAATAGCTGGTCTCAACAGATGAGGAAGCCACAGAATATTCCAATGGTACAATCCAGAGCTAAAAGACAATGTCTCAAAGTGGGCACTGTCAGCTTGACTCAAATCTTCCTAAATGTCTGAAAAACATGACGAAGGGATTATTGGTACTTTATCAAGTCTAAATTGAATATATAACTTCTTGAATTTTCCATGAGGGCAGATCATCATTTAATTTAAAAAGCTATTTTAAATTTAAAAAATGGTGCACAATTTCTACTTCAAATATCAAAGGGATGAAAATGTACTCTATTAGTAGAAAAACTTAAATCCTGAAACAACTTTGCTAGTGAAGAAATGCATCTTCAATTATCTCAGTTGCCCTTTCAAGCTATATTAACTTGGGTTTTTATGGAGGCATTCCATTAGACTAATGAAATGCATGCAAACAACATATTTGGATTGGTTATGACTTTTGGGAAGGGTTTTGAACAAAGGCAGATGTTCTGGATGTCGAGTATTTGTTTTCCATTTGTAAACTGAAAAAAAAACTAGAACAGGGCTAAACAGGGCTACGACTGTAAAGAGAAATTATGTGGCACTGATTTGATCATGTACCTTTTTTAAACAAAGCAATTCACACCGAAGTAATAGTTGTTCTTAATTTCGAGGGGATTGAATCTAACTGGTTGTTGGTAATTTACCTTCTCTGTGTACCCATGGTTTATCCATGGGGGGGGGGGGCAGCTGTCCATAGATCAAGACAGCTGATCATGAGGAGGTTAAACGCGGAGACGGCTGTCGCCATCACATCACCACAGACGCAGCACAATTGGCTGCTAGAACACACTAGCTTTCCCTCCCTCAATCCTTTCTGCCAGAGTGTGTTTTACAACTGAAGAAAGCAGACTTCTTATCACCATCTAGATGCCTCTCTGGCATAAAGCTGCATCAGCTGTCACCACAAGGCAATGTCATCAAGCCACAGACTTAGACATTAGGAGACAAGTAGGATTGTCCCACTTGTGATTGGTCAAAAATATATATTATGTAATTATATAAAAATATGAATATACACTGTTCAAGACACGCTTTTAAATGACCTATTACTCTGCCAGAAGCAGCTCTGGGCATTCAGCCAATCAGGTACTCCACAGATGGCGCTAAAGAGCAAGCTGTAATTGACTTCTAATAAAATAAGTCATTCAGCGTCATCATGTTGACCACCAAAGAAAGGCTGACCCTTCAAGAAAAAATTTAAATAAAGCAGATGGGACCTAATAACCGGAGATCATCATCAAAGATGCAGCATCAAAGGTCCGACTACAGAGGGAAACAACAATATACTTGTAACGTCTTGAAGACCTGGTATTGACAAAAGCATGGCTGTATGGCTGCCCACCTTGGAATACTGTCCACCTTGGAATGGCTGTATGGCTGTCCACCTTGGAACACCCCTGCATTCTGCTGTGTTCATCAGCTAGTGGACAGTGTGCCAAAACAGGCATAAGGCCAGAGATCTCCCTATAAACATCTTTGAAAATACTTACACAAGCTAGCCATGTTGGCAAAACTAAGCAACACAGCTAGCAGAATTTTAACCATGCTATTGTAAAGACAACATGGAAGAGGATAGGAATTAGCATTTTAATCTAAGCTAATTGACAGTATCAAATTCTGCTGAGCTTTGAAGCTGGCAATTACTGGACATGATGAAACCGAAGAATAGAACAACCCAGGAGGATTTAGGGAAGGCACGTCCAAAAACAAGCTCCGGACAGTATTCTCACCGTAAATCCATTTATTTTATTCTGAGTTAAGAGAAATCTTTGTTTATTCTGTGGTGCGTTCTGTCAATTTATCCTGTTTGTGTTGCACTGCCGTCATGACTGAACAGCTACTCTCATGTTTCTTGTTTGGCCACCTGTTCTCAGCTACATTTCTGCCAGTTATTCTCCTAAATACGTTTGGGGAGTGGACAATGGACCTAGTCATAAAATTGTCACAAGCTGCCAACGTGTAATCATAGCTAGGCTAACAAGCGAGCTCATATTTATGTTCAAGTTGTATCTACTAATGTGAGCTAGCTACCATTGTTGTCATGAACAAACACTTGCTGGGCTGTTTTATTGGACAATATCTGAGATGACACGAATTCTATAATCTTTTTTAGTGTCTAACTCCATAGAAGTTTGTGATTACTACTGGTTACAGATTCAAGGCAAGATATTTTTTTTTGGTCAGGGGGCTCGGAGTTGGCGAATTGACACTTTAACATCACATACTACTTCAGTGATTAGTTTTTTATTAGACCATGTGAATAACAGGGAATTGTAAAATGCTTTGAAACCCAGTTAGTAGAGGATGCATGTCTGTTGAAATAAAAATAAAAATAAAACATATAAATCAGGAGTTGTCACTGGTTACAGGATTAACATTGAGCTTCAGGGAGCTGTATGGATGCACTGAGTATACTATAACCCAATGAACTAAATACACATTTTATTTTTTTTGCAATATATGCTTATAAAATTCTGCAGTAATCAGCTGTACCTGCTTTTTCCTTAATTCCTTGTACCCTGACTTTTTTATAAAATAGTACATTAATTGGTTCAGAACATTTAGAAAACACATAAAGAATAACATTGCAGTACATACAAGGGTTAGAGTAGTGAGAACAACAATACATATCTTATTGGCAACCTAGTGTCATGACAATGTCGTATTGTGATGTTCCCAGGCCAAATAAGCAACTCCTCCTACATTGGGACTAGATTGGGACTATGTTAGGCTGGTATATAATAAGTCCAGCAGATGCCCAGCATGTGCCCTTTCAGAGTGGGTGTTGGTGGTCATCACTGTACCTGCTGAGACGGCAGAACCTGCTGTGACAGTCAGGGGTGACGGAGATCCAACAGGGGTGGAGGGGTTGGAAGGAAAACTACTGCTGGTGTGGTCAGGTGAGTAAATCTGTGGAAAGAGAGCGATAGAGGGAGAGGGATAGAGGGAATGAGTGAAAGACAGGGAAAACAGGAGGAAAGAAGAGGGATGGCGGGAGAGATGGGAGGCAAACAGAGGGATGGAATAAGGGAAAGAGGGATGGGAGGAGGGAAAGAGAGGGGTGAAACAGAGGAAGGGGGGGGGGATATATCAGTAAGGCAAAACATGCAGCTCTTTAAAATCCCAACCTGTCGTTTCTCCATTCTTTTTTATAGTCTGTTACCACCCTTCAGCCAGCACACAGACAGAAATGGCTCATCAATTCTGCAGATTTTACAATCGAGGAGCCAATAAAAATGTTCTGAGCATATATATGGGCCTTTAATGGTGAGCAGAGGCTTTAGTTAAACCCCCCCAAAAATAATAAATGTACCACAAACCATTTTCCCTGTGACACCTGAAGGCTACCAAGAGTGAACTCCCTTCCTCCAACTCTGCTTTGTGAGGCTTTATTTAGATCTACCCCACTGGCCACAGCATAGATAACAGAGTAGATATACTATTCCAGGAAGGGGTGGGGTGGGGTGGGGAGGGGTAAAAGCAGTTGAAATCCTTTAAAGCTAAAGTGGACTAAAACCTGCCCTAAATCCTAGTAATATCTTTGTAACATGGTGCAATACAACTCCATAAACCCACGGTAGTGCGTGGAGAGATGCAGAGGCGAAACATTACTGGGTTATTCTGAATGAGCTGGACCATTGCATCTCCCTATTGTAAACCACTCTTTGTAATTGGCCTCAGCGGTGGAGACCAATTAAACTGGACTTTGTAGTGTACAGTCAGATTGAGACAGTTGTCAGTAACCATAGTGTTTCAAGTTTCGACCTTGGTCTTTGTGAAGGGGAATGTAAAGCTTAGGTTGAAGAGGGTTAAGCTAGGGCAGTACGACTATCACAAGAGATAGAGGCAGAGAGAGGCAAAGAAACCCCACCCCTTCCTTGATGATGTGATTCCAAAACACACAGATTACAGTTCTTCAAACTTCCACAGGGATTTCATTTGTTCAGAAAAAGGCTGGATTAAAGCAGATGACACATTCCTGATTTTTTCCTTTATGATAATATTTTTTGCCATAATAGAAAGTGTCTTGCAGTAAGCCAGGGCATCAGAGATGTGATTACTACTAATTAGAAGCAAACAGGATTTCCCACCAGGTCAACATCACATTCAACAAACAGGCAACTGGTTAACTTCAGTAAACACAATGAAATGCTGCTATTAATAATCTTTTATTAATAGCAGCATTTGATTGCAAATCAAAGCTTGATTGCAAAGCTTTTTAGTTTCAATCAACTTTGGAAAATCCAGCAAGGAGTTTGGCAATTGCATGTCACTCAATGCGCCAGCAGAGATGTTGTTCCCTGGTGAATTAAAATACATGCTTCGACTTCTACATTTCCGTAAATCTAATTTTTTAAGTCAGTGTTAAGTATCTAGACCCTGGCCTGATTCCCTCCGTCCTGTTCAGAAGTAATGACTGTCAAGTGTGATCACAAATGCATGTCGAAAATAAATGGGACTCAAAACGAAATCAGCCCAAATCTTCTGTTTCCAAAGCGGACCGTCTACAGCCGTGACTCCTGACCTTGCAATATACAACAGGCCATTCTTCTTGTCCAGGGCTACTTCTGCTGTATTCAAACTCAAACACGACGCATTTTACCAATAACAAATGAGACTCCGCCTCCTCATTGGTCACGCTCCCTGAGGCAGCGGGGGTCCAATAAGCACAGCCCGTTTAAAAGGGCGGAGAACAAAAGGCCCACAAAAGGCGGCCCGCAGAGTTGAGCCACAGCAGTTAGGACCCCCACTCCCCAACCCCCAACCACCCCCCCAGCCCCCTCCCCCCGCGCGCGTCCCCGCCCCTCGTCTCAGCCCAGCCCAACCGTGTCCATTTCACTGAAGCTTTGTCATGCTAATAGAATTGAGTCTGCGAATACAACAATACTTAATTTGTGATTATCATTCCCCCCCCCCACACACACACACACTTTCTCTTTCGTGTGCACGCCACTGAGCCATACCACTTCCCAAATGTAAACCCATTATGCTTTTAGACATCCTACTTGTCTCCCCTTTTACTAGGAATAAAAGCTATGGGCTTCATTTCTCAGAGGTGATATGTATTAGGCCGGGTAGAAGATTAGTTCTAGGAGCTATTAAAACGAGAAATAGACAGGCAGCCAGGAGGGACAGAAGAGCTCTCTGTGAGGTTGTGTGCCTGTTGAAAGCCAGAGTTCTCTAAATGGACAGAGGACATACATTCATCCTCAGTAGAAATGTCAGATGTGCAAGGAGACATGATAGAAAATGGCAAAATCACCAAGTGTTGATTATCCAAACTGGTGGATAATCCATAGGCTTTGGGAGTGTTTTTTTATATACAATTCCCTTTCTTGTATACTGAGATTAAGTCCACAATGATCCAGGCTTAGGCCCAAAAACAACTGCAAACATCCTCTGGGCTTATTTAATCAGCATTCACTATAGCACTTAATACCCATCGTGACACTGAGGTTGCTTTCTTTACAGACTGAAGAGGACCATTATTATAATGCACCATATCAGTTTAACAGAGGAATAAGACCTATGTTGTATGCATGCGAGTGGAGATGGTAGTGTAGGCAATAACTACAGGAGTCTCACCCAGAATGGGGTCAAGCTAGAGGGGACGTCTAGATGAGTCCTAACCATCCATGAAAGCCTGACGCTTCAATCAAACTGACATTTAGAGGGAGAGAGCGCCATGATGTGCTCTGCATTGATTGTGCCCACATTTAAATGCACATGTTCTTGTAACAAACAACCTCTGTGAGTTCGGAACATTTTCTATCTCTGTTCTTCTTTAAGGATTTTCCATCTCCCCTGAGGAGAAAAGCTGTGTGCTGCACTCACCGAAGCCAACGCTTTACCAAGTGCATCTCCAGTCTGCTGGCTCCCAGCGGCATTCACGCGATTGGCGGCAACTTCAGAAACAAGGAGAGACATTTAAAAGAGGGACCCAAGGAAGATAGTTCCTCAAATGCATCTGTTGCCTATTAATAAAGGGTATCTGTATGAAACAAGTGAGCATTACCCATGACCCCATCGCTGGTGTTGACGGGCGGGGTGTGTGTTGGGTTAACGAATGGGGAAGAGCTGGCGCTGCTGCGGTGGAAGCTGGACATCGGAGGAAGACTGCCGTTGATGTCTGTTGGAGATACGGAGTGTGGAGGGTAATTCTGAAAGAGAAAGAGGACAAAGCCATATTACTGTGTGGATGTAAACCTATTCAGTGGAGCCCAGACGGACGGAGGGCTTTGGCTGGGCGGCAGCTGCAGGGTCCCAGTGAGCCGTAGCAGACAGACAGATCAAACAGTGACACAGGGGGTCAGCAGTGTCGTACACAGATAATGACCAGACAGCTACATCAGATAGAGGGAGATAACCAGGCCACGGACCACACCAACAGCAGAGAGGGGGTGTGCTCTGCTGGGGCAACACCAAGATGAATACATATCAGGCACAGTGTTTCCCCTAGCTAGGCTATTTCCGTAGGCACGGCGGGCTGCAATATTGTACACCAGAAATATTCAATTCTAAATCAATGCCGAATGTTTTCTGAGTATGAGGCGATAGAGCTGAAAGGAACCTGTTGGAGAAGTGGTCAACACTGAGACGTCTATGTGCCTTTGTCACTGGCAAGGTGGCTTACCAGGCGGTCATGTGAGTGCATGTTGCTGTAGTTTCCCGACTGGGGCATGTGAGATGAAGATCCTCCCAGCATTCCTCCATAGCTGGGCTGGCTGATCCCATTGGAAGAATTCCACAGGTCAGAGGAGTTGTGTGTTCCATCTAAGGACAAACAAACAGAGTTGAGCTGAAATGTATCAGTCCTGATTTCCATCCCTACTCTTCCTAATGACACATGTAACAAACCTAAGGATCGTTCAACCTGAGGGACATTTTGTATTTTTTTCAGAAGGGAGCAAGATGTTTTAATGGCTTTAGTTATATGGCCACTGTCCAGTTTAAAAATACTTCAATACGCCTGAACCGCTCCCATAAAACAAACCACAACACACAGCTTGCTTATGAGAGTCTAGAGACCTTTCCACAGGGCGCAGCCCCCCCCACCCTTCTGCAGAGTCTTGTATCACACAAGGGCGTTCTTCTCCCGACCAGTCTGCTTTTAGAACTGTTTTGGACACTGCTAAGATAACACTAAGCCTCCCTTGGCTAACAGAAAGAAAAGCCATCTTTTAAAGCCCTGCAACTCCGATATCAGGATCAGTGAAATACAGTCCACCTGATGAACAGAATGTCTAAATCAAGCTGAACATCTGAAACTGTTTAACAACAGACAGAATGTAACTACACAGATAGTAACTGAAGATGAATTTAGATTGTTTGTCCAGAAATACTTGATCATAGTCCACTGTCCATCAACAAGCAATGAGGAAGAAGAGTTTCAGATTGAACGAGCAGAAAATACTTGCTTTTTTGGATTCAGGAGTTGGAAAAATCCATAAAAGAGGATTTCTGAAGTCATCGTCACTCACCAAAGAAAGTGCTTGCAAACATGCTGCTGGGGGGTTTGGGAGAGGTGAAGGAGGGGGAATCTCTGTTGAAGTCTTCTGTGGCATTGGAAGATGGTGCATACACCTGCCAGAAAAAAACCCAGACATTATTAGCATGAATAACAACATGAGGTGAACAGGCCAGTGTTGTGTTCTTGGGACACGTCCAAGTCATTATCCTCTAAGATGTGGCTTCAACGGTCTCTCCGTGTGGTAGAGAGATAATGACGATGATTAGTCAAGTTATTAGGACGATGTTGAAATGGAACAGTTCTAATCCCACACCACTCTAGCGGGTGGGTTGATCACAATCTAAAGCCAGTGTGTAAAAGATGTATTAATTAGCCATCATTAAAAGCAAATAAGTATGTTTTCCTAAATTTGTCCCAATTCCTTACAGGATTGTCATTTGTGGTGTTGTATATTGAAGTTATTTAAATGAATCTAGTGGAAGAACTGAGTGGTTTCTTGTGGCGGTTGAACAGCCAGTGCTGTGTCAGCAGGGTTCATTTGGAAGGCTCACGGAGGGAGAGCATGGTTATCAAACACTATTTGCTTTTCAGATTGCCTCAGCTTTTAATGGAAATATAATTACACCAGCACGCACGCTTACAGTAAACACCACGCACCCAAGAAACTGAAATCATAAGAAAATCCAATGTGTCCCAGTGCTTGCCTTTATTTTTCAACCTGACTGTCAGCTGGCCAGCGTTAGGAGGAGGGGGACGTGGCACAGGCTTTGCCAGGCTGGGTGGGAGGATCAAAGGGACGTAAGGCCAAACACCAGTGATGTGGTCTCTGACTTCATCCACTCCAGATGGAGGGACATTGAGGGAACTCCCCACGCCACAAAGAGGGCTGGTCCCTGACCCTAACACCAGAACCGTGCAGCACACAAATCACAAACAGAACTACTCGCAGAACGTTTTGCTATCACGACTCCACTACATCAGATAAAGTCCCAGACTCACGCACCTGCACAAGGTACAAACTGAACAAACGTGTAAACAGAACATGCAGAAATGTCAGAGATCTCAATGAGTTGTAGCTTATACTACTCAATTGAAATACATTAATTAGGTCCTTACTCTATGGATTTCAAATGACTGGGAATAATACAGATATTAATTTGCTAATTTTGTGATTCAGAGCAATGAGCAATGTCTGTTGAGTATGCAGGCCATGGAAGAACTGGGATATTTCTATCTCGCAGAATTGTGTACAGATCCATGCATTAGCTATCATGCTGACAGATGAGTTGATGGCGGTGGAAGAAGTTGTATTTGGAGGTCCTGGGCTGACGTGCTTAAACCTGGTCTGCAGTTATGAGTCTGGTTGGACATACTGCCAATTCTCAAAAACAATGTTGGAGGCGGCTTATGGTAGAGACGAATTAAACTGAAATGAAATTATCTGGCAATGGCTCTGGTGGACATTTCTGGAGTCAGCATGCCAACTGCACACCCCCTAAATCTTAAGACATCTGTGGCATTGTGTTTTGTGACAAAACTGCACATTTTATAGTGTCCTTTTACTGTCCCCAGCTGCACATGTGGAAATATCATGCTGTTTAATCAGCCTCTTGATATGCCACACCTGTCAGGAGGATGGATTAGCTTCGGAAAGGAAAAACGCTCACTAACAGCGATGTAAACAAATTTCAGAAAAATAGACATTTGGCAGGGTGTAAAATATCAGGGATCTTTTATTTCTGTTCATAAACCATGGAACCAACACTTAACATGTTGTGTTTATATTTGTGTTCCATGTACATTCCTCAAGCACTCAGTAAGCTTGGAAAAGAGGGGATCTCTTGGGTCCAGTGGCCCACATGTTACCAGAGTTTCCGGACTCTAGTGGTCATCCCAGGTTAGCCTCACACATGAGTCCTGCCTTTGTCCCATTCTGAGCCTGAATGGGCAGCATATGGTGGCGGATCATGCTAATTGTCCTTTTTACCCTGGGCTAACCAGTCAAGGGATTAATAAGCAACCCCAAACACCAGGCGCCTCATTCCCCCTGCTTCTAGAGGAGGGAGCCCGCCTGGGTCTTCATTTTATCACATTAATTAAAGACGTGTCACTCAGGGCCAAGGCTAGCAGGTCTTGCATCATTGTTGGAATTTGGGTGAGTTTGGCGGTTTTGTTTCTGCGTCTTCTATACTTTCACTAGAGAATCTTAGAACCCGTAATTATAAAAATCATAATTCAGGGTTTGTAGTTTATCAACAAGCATTCAACATTTCCTGTCAGATTGGAGAGAATTGAGACTGTAGGTTCTTGGCAGAGTTCATTGTGAAACTCTTAAATCTCTCTGTGGCTAATATAAGAGGGCTGACGAGTCCCTCCACATCTTCCCACACGTCTCCAGGATGCAGCACCTGTCTTTGATCTCAACCACACACTGCTCAAAACCAAACAAAAACACATCGCTGTCAACATACGTATACGGCAAATGACAACAGGGAAATAACATAAAAATGAAAGATCACCACCTGAGGAAAATGCAGGGCCCGACAACTAAGAAACTCACAGTGGATGCTGGTGACAGCAGAGTTCCCTGTCTCTGCCCATCACTATGTGGATTCCAACCATGCCTGAGGCCTTTCTTTTCAAGTCCAAATCTAACACACTTAGAGGTAGGCAGTTCAAACACAATGGTCTCTGCTACACAGGCCCACCATGTCCTGACGAGGCATGTTGAGCTCTGCAGCCTGGTACCCGTCAACTCTTTCACGTGGGACACCTCAAGCCTCAAGCTGTTGATGTTAAAAGCCCAAAAACGTAAGTCTCAAGAAACACCTTTTTAAGACCAAGAGCACTGTGATAAATGAGGAGATACACATTGTTGTATCTATGAGAAGCTGTCAACAGGAATGTTACACTCCGAGACAAAAGTCAAAGTTTTTTAGGTGGAAACAGTCATGGATGTCGCCTTGCTCAAATCCTCAGTGAATTTGAGGGATATTAGAGAGGAAAGACAACACCTTAGAAAAACACCTTCCACCCGCCAAATCCTCTCAAATATTAGAATTCTCTAAAGCTTGGGCTTCTAATTTTTCATGAAACATAAAACGTATGTCACTTAAAACAAAGACTCATAGAGCCTTGCCAAGAAATGACACTCACTCTACATCCATGTGGGCTTTATTTGTATTCCTCTCTAGCCCAGAGAATACATGAGTTATCCACAGCTTTGGATAATAAAGTTCAACCCTGACCAACGTCACCCATTTGCTCCAAATTGCACCAATCAGCCAGCCTGTAAGACATGCCTGGGAATACTAATATAAAAACATCTAAGTTATGTGTGGTGCTTTAGGAACAAAGGACTTGTCTTAATGGGATATAAGGATCTCTAAAACACAAGCCTGAGCATGCTGACCTTATTACAAGGAATCTCAATGCTATAGAAATGTTCAACCCAATGGTGTCAAAGCTGGGAATAAGGTCCAATGGTTAGCCGGGCATTGGATGTTGTGGAAGGAGGGACAGGGTGGAGAACAAGTGTCCTCATGTCTAATTCAGGGAGACTTGGTGCCTCCACTTACCGTTACACTTGCCACACAATTACTGCAGGTATCTGAGGAAACTCAATTTAACTCAGAGGAAGGTAAAACAAAACAACAAGTGTACAAACCCAAGCACTTGCACCCACACTAACACAAATGCACATGCACGCACACAAACACACACATATATAAAATAAATGATAGCAGGAACACAGAAATCAAAGAGTTTGTTTCTGAGCAATCCAGGAATTACATTAGGCTCCCTGTAGAGTCCAGAATGGTGATGTGAATAAAAACAGATGGAATAACAGACCCTTGTGCTCAGAGCTCAATCTACAAACAGGAAAGTCTAACCTCAACAGGCAGCCTATTTTCCTTAATCATTTCCAGACTCCCACTTGCTATTATTTCAACCAAGTCACAGTGCTGGACCAACCAGCCAGTAAAAATAAATTCACAGCTGAAAAAACGATTTTTCAGTCTGACACTGATTAAGTCTGTCTACGAAGGAGGTGAGAGAGAAAAAAAACGAATGTGTTTAACTTCTTTCTAATCAAGCATATCCCCATGTTGAGACTTATGTGTGTTGCCCATAATCTGCTTTATCTCTAATAATGAAGTCTGTCCTGAACTTTGGTTCTGACATGGTTTGGTTCTGACAGCAAAAATACTGAGCCAATAACTGGTTACGGCTATAACATGTCAATAACATATTGAGAGAGAAATGAAGTCCCTCTAATTGAACTGCTAAGAAAAACAAATGGTGCTGTCACACAGCTGCAACTGAGGCAACAAAAATATCATTTTACAGAAAGAAAAGGCAGGGAAAGAAATGAAGCAGAGAGAGAGGGAGAGAGAGGAGTCGGGAACCATCCTGTGTGCAGCCGGGCAACACAATATAACTCCATACCCGAGGGCCAATTACACACTTAGACACACACACACACACACACACACACACACTCACACGCCCTCTCTTTCTCCCGCAGACAGAACTCACCGATTTCCCGTTGTAGTAATACATTAAGGAGTTGCTGGCCATTCCAGGGACAGGGTAGGCACAATACATGACAGCTTCAGATGTTCAGCTGATGACTAGAGCAAGTGTACTGTTTCAGAGCACGGCAGCAGCACACACCAGCTTCTCCCTAGACATACATCCAACCAGGGTGGAAAGGACTAATTCTTCCACTTCTGGCCCTCCACACATGGATCTACTCAGAGGAAACGTATGCAAAGCAGGGCTGAACCATTCGCCGCAGCATTATGGGGGTGGCTGACGGGGAGGGGCTGAAATGGTTCTTCCCTCTAAGCCTCATAAGTGCTGAGGCAAAGAGGAAAGGGGCGAGGGGGAGGGGAAGATTGTGTGTGTGTGTGTGTGTGTGTGTGTGTGTGTGTGTGTGCGTGTGTGTGTTGGGGGGGTTAAATTGAAGGGGTTGGTCATAAAACAAATGCGTGAGTGGGTTTAGAAAGAGGAGAAAAAATTATGAAACTCACAACCATAAACATTTCGATTTTCTGGAGGAAAGCTGGAACTGAACTTTCAACTATTCTGTTTAGGGCATGTTATCATGAATTTATTTATTCAATAGCAAACAAATTATTGGGTAAATAACTGCAATAAACTTGCTCTCCCATACAGTTTTTAATCCTGAGCGGGCTAATCTGCTGTTTCTATAATAATTGCATTAGTCAGCTAACGGTGAGGTAAAATAAAGGCTCAGGGTTTCTTCAGCTACACAACCATCTTGACAATAGGACATTCTGTTACAATACCAATTAACAACAAGTAGAGGAGAATGAGAAGGGAGGAATTCAGATAAATTCAGATTCTATTTCCTACTTAGGATAGCCGGAGTAATAAGAACAGACGAAAAACAAGAAAAAAACTTGGAGAATATTCTTGAACGTCTTTCCAAGAATGTTTTATGTTTACTGTAAGCTTCCATAGCATGGTTTATGTAACATGTACGTGTATATCTCCCCTGTTGCGGAGGTGACTGTAAACACAGAGTTGTTAACCACATGCAACAGCTGCAGATGGGCCGGGTCATGACGTCAAACGGGCAACAAGACTGTGGTTATCCATTTCCTAAACCCCCACGGGCCCCAGGCTCAGACGCACACCAACGGCCAGGGGGAAGCAGAGGGGTACAACCAAAACAGACACAGCCATTTCATTTCACTGTCTCGCCGACTGCTCTGCTGTTTCCATGTCAGCCTCCATTGAAGGAGGAGAAAGAGGAGAGGTGGAGGACGAGAGAGGCGAGAGGAGAGACCCGTGTGCCATACAGAGACTAAAGCCCACTCTATCCAGCTTCCCCGGAGCCTTTCATGTCTGTCAGTGGAAGCTTCCTGGACTAAACACAGGCCTGTGTACTCATTGAGAGCATTATTGTTATAGAAAGATGAAAGCCTTCCTCTTCCCAAAGAAAACTAGGCTTTATTATGTTTTTCCTTTGGTACTATTATTATTTATTCCTCTTTCTTCTCTGAAATTCTTTTAAACTTTTCCAAGGCACACTACATGCTGGTACCACTTTATTTCTGGACCCACTTCAAGTTGATGCTTTAAGGAAAATTGGCATGATAGAAGTGTGTTTGAAGGGTCCAAAAAACGGGTCCAGGCACAGAAGGCCATGCTGAGAAGAAAAGACATGAAAGCTCAAACAGAATGCGGAGAGATGTACTCAGGATTGGTGAAAGCAGACATGTTACTACTACTAACACAGGATATAAAATACAGCTTTAAACATAGGAGTACTTTGCAATCATTTACAAACAGATATTAACAATATTGGTGAGAAAATTACCAATGTTGTCATAGTCTTCAGAGCCAGAATTTCCCTTTCTGTATCAACCACCGAGAAACCGGTCTACATCCGTGTGAAAGCGGGTTAAGTGTTACTTCACTGGCAGTCGTCCAGACATGTACCTATCCACACAACTCACCTCTAGTCGCGTTTCTACCACTGGTCCGTTTCTTCCCCAAGGGACTTGTCCACCTACTGGGGTCACCTCCACCATGATGGTGGGCTACGATGACATAAGGGGGGATTGTTTATAACTCACAGCCTTGATGTAATTACACATTTATTAGACCTCCAAAGATTTACGACTGCATAAGTGAGCACAGAACAGGCATTTCCTCTCCTGAAGGCTTTTTCAGAGCAGCACAGCGTTACTGGCTCGGCTTCAGATCGACACATTAGAATATCTCTAACTGCTGAATCTCTAACTACACACACATTTCCTCCTCTTTCAACTTCCCCTGACCTTATTTCCCTAACGATTTGCATGTGTGTGTGCACCGTGGAAATGTGCTTTTGGAGTTATTTATAAAGCACACGGTCTGTCGGTGCTCTGCTGCGCAGACTGAGTAAACACACACATCCTATTGTGTTGGTTCTGCCAGAGAGACGTAGAGGCTATGGTAATCCTGGTTGAGCCACTCCTGGCCTGGCTAACTGAAGGACCTGACATAGAAGACACATGTAGACAAGCAGGCAGGCAGGCAGGCAGGCAGGCAGGCAGACAAGCAGGCAGGCAGACAGGCAGGCAGACTCCCTAGCAACAGTAAACTTGGACCAGACCACGGATCTTCAGTCCAGACCTGCCTGACAGACCCTTTTCAGTGCACACCCCTACACATCTCTGGATGTTGTTTTCCACTGGACTCTCTACCATCCAAATATGATCTGAACCACATCCCATAATGACCACAATCACGCTCCACCCAACTCCCTTTATCAGTTCTGCCCTTTATCATCCAAATACTCCCATACACCAATTCAAAACCATTGTCAAGATTGCTACAGCTCCATAGTAACATCACAGGAATGTGATCCCTTGTATATTTGTTTGATCAAAGTGATCAAAAGGACAGTGGAACCAATGCATTTCATTAATATCATGGTATCAGGACAAAAACAATGTTCACTATACAGAGATCCAAGAGGCATTAATATAGCTGCTAAATGGCAGTAGGTTCCCTATCTATTTCTCAGTGACTTGAGACAGGCAGCCAAGAAAAGCCAATCCCATCAAAGCCCCTGGTTATGGCTCTGACCCTGCCCACTGTGTAGGATCTGACCTACAACTGGCAGCAGAGGGCTTGTTTACATTACGAGAGAGAATAAAACGCTAGATAGAATTATCTTAGTTTGCATAATAATTTCCATAGTAATTGAATTTACACCGGCATGTTTGAGACATACGACGCAGGATTGTGGGCGTCAACTGAGGGCAAATCAAGCCCAGGGGCCTGATTTTGTGGGTCCGGCTACCTCAGAAGGTGGCGTCTCAAACCATCGATATCTGCAAGTTTATACAATAGCCTAGCGTCCCAAGTATTCTTCCAAAGATGTAGCGTAATAGAAATATGCCCTAGAGCCTACAGTATACCATGAGCTTCAAATGCTGACCCTATCTAAACCTGGCCACTCTAGCGTAGCTTAGTGTGAGACAACCCTCATCCTAATAAATACATTTTACAGTTAAGAGGACATTCTCATTTACAGAAACAACCGGCGAGAAATGATTGTACTGTACAACAGGGCTTTTCGCCTTGTCGGCTAGTGGATATTAGAACCAGCAACCTTTCGTTTACCGGCCCTGCGCTCTTGACCACCAGGCTACCCAGCCCCACAACCATTATTGGTTGTTGGCAGAGCACCATCCCAAGCCTGCCACGAGATCAGAAACCAAGGTCTGCACACACGTGGTGCAGTCACACAGCCAGGGACAGCATTATTCATTTACCACAGGCTGGAATGTGACTAATGACTTTAATGTGTGCATTCATTTCAGCTCTCTGTTCACTTAACTGTGTTCTCCTCCTTGTAGATAAAAGCAGCCAGTTCCTCTGGAGTTGTTGGCCTGATCCTTTATCTCCATCTCTCATGTTAGTGGGACATTTCAGCAACACTAACACTGATAAACACACCCGGGGGAGGGAAGGAGGGGGAGAATCTCTGTTCAGGATCATCCCAGTCAAACGAGGGGCATCTATCTAATCAACCATCTGATGAGCTCATCTCCAGAACCCCCCCACGACCTCCACAGGCAGCGCAGTGAGTAACTAGGCTCAGTTTTTAATGACAGACTCTTGTCCACTACGATATTCACTTGAATAATACAAAATAGCAGCATGTTAGATAGAGATCACAGAGGTTATTTTCACTTTTAATGTGTGCATTTTGCAGGTGTCTAGGGTGATCAACAAACTTCACAAAAACTATTGCGTAACCAGACTTGTAAGTTGCTGTACAGGTCTGGTTACCTGGTAAAAAAAATAATAAAATCCCCCAGAAAAATGTTGTTCCCCTTATTAACATGGGCATTGACGTAGGTCCTCATGGCCTAAACAGTCCATCATTGAAAGCAGAGCCTTGACACAGTCTCACAAAAGCTATCTGCAGAGGGCCTTCACGCTGGGGTCAGAGCGGAGCAGCAGAGTCCAGCACACTGCCCCCCAGTGGTCTAACTCTGGCCTGCTGACCTGATTGGACAGGAGCAGGGGAGGAAGAGCCTGGCCTTGGTCTGTAGCCAGCATGCCTGGGCTCAAATGCATTTGTATTCAAATTCCTGGAATTTAAAATACTTACATATTTCAACCTTTTTAAATACGTAAAAAACTACTTTCATTTCAGTATTTTTTTAATCTAGAGAGTCTATCAAATTGTAATCGAGACAGAGAGTTATTCAATATTCCTCTTCTGTATACTATTTGTATTCTAGATTTGATTTTAGAAAATGTAAAGGACCATGTCAACCATGCACCATGGAAAGGTTCATAATAAGTCACAATGTCCAGCAACATAAATATACTTCCTAAAAAATGTCAACACTATAAAAGAATGCTGAAGCACATGATGAAAAGTAAAGTGATGCTGTGAAAAAGTAAGACAACAAGGGAGCTCAAATCAATTGAGACAATACGACTGTGCCTACATAAAAGGACCACATCAAACAGTGATTGGTTGGTTGGATTTGCAGGCTTTGCTGACACGTTTCATCCCGTGGCAGGTCTACTCAAAAGGGCTGCCCTCTGCTAGGTCCTGACCTGCCCTTGTTCAAAGACAACCCAAAATGAGCTGTGCTTCCTGGCTGCCTGCACCATCCTGCTCCACCTCCAGATGGCTGTCTAGTCAAAATGCATGGAGCTGCATCTATAAAAGGGAGGCTTTTTCAGTTAAAGATAAAGACACGCACACACGATATCCTCTGAGTGTCATTCACCCAACAGCACTATTAGGCAAAATCTTGGGTCTTAGTCTGAGAGCCCTGAAGCAGAGCAGACTTTCTCCCTTCAGTCTCAGTTTCCATGCTAAGTGCAAGTCCCTCAGAAACAAGGGTGTCTGAGTGATCTGTCAAAAGCAAATGACAATCTTTTTTGTCATTCACAGCCAGGGTTCTCGCTAGCTGAAGTCCCTGAAGGGAGTTGATTCTGAGCCCCCCCTACTCCCCTCTCCCCGCCACTTTCTTTCTTTTCCTGAACCAGCCTAGAATCACCGCAGCAAGGGAGGAAGTGTCACATCAAGCCATTCTGCCTGTGACAAGGGCATGTAAAAAAAGCCTGGCTATTTACACACACACCAGCCATGCCCTCCCAGCTACACATGAATATCCTACAAGATACAGCTTTTCCCTACAAGCCAGTGTTGCGTCTCTCTCCTCTGTCCCCCTGTCAGAAGGACCCTCAACGTAGGTGCCCATACAGCTGCCTGTCAGCAATCCTGCTCAGCAGGCTGTCCATCCAATGATAACACGTTATATCCTTCAGTCAGCGCGATGCTCAGTTTACAGATAGATACATCAAATCTAATCTCATCTCATTTCATTGTCACAGGCTTCTTCAACAACAGGTGTAGACTAACAGTGAAATGCTTATTTACAGTACCTTTTCCAACAATGATGTGTTAAATAGACCATATTTAATAGAACAGTCAGTTGTGTCATGAAAAAAGATTGACAAGACAACAGTCAACCTGCAATGGCTAAGGGCTGAGTGTGTGCACTGGACTGGATATTATTACTCTACACACATTTATTATAGATATCTGAAGCAATCCAATCACTTGTTTGAATTGGGACTACTGAAATTTACTAGAGTGCACATATTATATCGAGTTGGCGCAACATCTATACTGTATTTGACTGAAGTTGGGGGGGGGGGGGCACAGACCTGTAGCTCCTGTAGACTGTACACAAGATGCCGCAAAAGTGGCTAAAGTAAGGGAATGTGGGCCCAATCTATATTATGTTAGATTGGAGTAGAATGTTTGTAGTCTCCACTGCCTGGTATATATGGCAGGGAATCAGCCTAAATGTACAGACGCTGTGCTCAATAAATATTATGATTGCTATAAAAATCCTACATATACAGTCATCTGAAAATTTAAGTCCACCCCCTGGAATAACTTCATGTAGCTGTTTCATGTAACTCTCCTCAGCCTCTTACAAGGAGGAATTTTTGCCCATCTCTTTTTTACAGTACTAAACCACAACTCGTCTCGTTAGAGGGCTCGACGGCACACTGCAAGTCCCCCCACAGCATTTCAATAAGATTGAGATCAGGGGTTTGACACGGCCATTCCAAAACTCTCCATTTCTTCTTTTCTGAGCCTTTCTGTTGAAGCTTTGATTGTGTATTTTGGGATCATTGCCCGTTGCAAGATCCACATTTAGATCAGCTTCAGCTTTTTGACAGATGACCTCACATTCTCTTCAAAAATTCACTGGTACAAAATGGAATTCATAGTTGACTCAGGTTGATCAGGCCTGGAAGCAATAAAGCAGCCCTAAACCTTAATGCCACCACCTCCATGCTTTTTGTTTGGTATGAGGTTCTCCTGTTCAAAGGCAGTGTTTTCTTTACACCAAACATGTCGTCTGGCTTTGCAGCAAAACAACTCCACCTTTGACTCCTCTATACAGAGCACATTGTTCCAGTAGTTTTAGGCTTTACCAAAACTACTAGAAACGTCCGTTGTATGTAAATACTTTTTTGAGAGCAGAGACACACCTTCCTTCCTGACCTCCCGTGTAGGCCAAGTTTCTGCAGTCTCATTCTGACACCTGACTCATGCACTTTGACACTGACTGTGGCAAGAGAGGCCCGTAGATCCCTTGATGTTACCCTGGGGTTCTTAGAGACTTCTATGAGCATCTGTTGGTCTTTAGCTCTTTTTCTGTATTTGGTAGGACGACATGTTCTATGTAGATTGCCAGTGGTCTGGGATTTTCTCCATTTATAGATGATCCATCGGACAGTGCAATGGCATACTTAAAATTACTTGGAAATGGCTTTGTAACCCCCCCATACTCATGGGCCTTCTGATACTCATGGGTGTGAGTCTTCTGATCTTAGCATGATGTCACCACACTCCCACATGGGTAAGACCAAATCAAACCAAGTTTCTAATCATAATGGAAGGCTGGAACACTCTAATGACTTTCTAATAAAATTAACTGTTTAGGTGCACCTGGTTCTAATTTCAGCCATTTTATGATGATATAGGTAAGGGTGTACTAATTTCTTCTACATTATGAGACTGCATTTCTGTTTTTTATTGATGGATAAATGATTGCAAAGTATAATCTTTCAGTGTCATTTGTTATATCAGATGATGTTCATCTTTCAAAATTTGTTAAAGTAGGTGACCTTTATCTCTCAAAATCTGTGGAGTTGAAGATTACATGCCTGTCCGTGGGAGTGTAATTATTTTTTCACATGACTATATGGTACACACATCCTCAACTCATTAAATTACGCCATTCCTCAAATCTAATCCCCAAATCTATATTTAGACGAGGACAAAAAAATCGACAACATAAGAAATAAAGAGAATTCCCAGTAGGGGTTATAATAATAGGAAGCATTGTGTTCATTTTGTTTATCAAGCAGCTCTTCAGGCCTCTAGTGAGGCCCGGGTGCTTACACAAGCAAAAGCCTTTCAGCAGCAACTGGAGCCAGCTGTATTCCTGCCTTACAGGTACACTAGACACTCAGCATAACACAACACAGCACAACACAGCATAACACACCGTGACATAACACAACACAGTATAAAACAGCATGACACAACAGAACACAACACCATAAAACAGCATAACACACCATGACACAACATAACACAGTATGAAACAGAATGACACCACATGACACAACCGAACACAACACAGCATGACACAACACCACGCAGTATAAAACAGCATGACACAACATGACACAACAGAACACAACACAGCATAACACACCATGACACAACACAACACAGTATAAAACAGCATGACAACAACACGACAGAAAACAACACAACACAACATAACAAACCATGACACAACACAACATAGTATAAAACAGAATGACACAACATGACACAACAGAACACAACACAGCATAACACACCATGACATAACACAACACAACACAGTATAAAACAACATAACAACAACATGACAGAACACAACACAACACAACACCATCACACAACACAACACAGTGTAAAACAACATGACACAACATGACATAAAATCACAGCATAACACACCATGACAAAATTCAACACAGTACAACACAGGACAGACAACACAGCATAACACACCATGGCAAACCATGACACAATTCAACACAGTATAAAACAGCATGACACAACATGACATAAAACTACGCATAACAACACAGGACAACACAGCACAGCACAACCTAGCACAAAACAACAGAGCACAATACAACTCAGCACAACTCCCCACACCCACAGACCGACCCACTCTCCTACCAGTCAGAATGTAACGTCTCAACAACTATAACCACTTACAAGATAACCTACTGCATGTCAGCTCATATCCCCTACATCTCAACCAGGCCATCCAACACCTCCTAAAAACTCCACCCGGCCCACATCCATACACCACCCAGAACTGTACCTTTCCTGGCAACTAAAGGGAATGACACAAGTGTGAATACTTTTCCAGTGGTAAAGTCTTGGCTCAGTGTTGGGGTCAAGACCAACACCCTCCCTGTGCCTCTCTGCTCTGTCACTACTTGTTCCACTAGGGATTCTACTATTATGAATCACACAAGTGCACCTGCGCCCATGTGTTAAGTAGTGATAAATAAAATGTGTGTGTCCATTTACACAACAAAGAGAGGTACCCCGCAAGCCCCCCCCCCCATATCCCTTTCACTTACTTCGGGGAGGGGGGGGCACTTTTCCCACGACACTGCTTTCCTCCCTCTATTCCTGACAAGCCAGTATTGAAATACAAATTCAGAGACAAAACACATTTCTCTTTACTGTCTCCATAACCTGTTCAATATTTGATTCCAGAGAAACAGTGGTGGAGCTCCCGATTACTGTAGCACCGAAAAAGAAAATCCGGGCTCCGAGTCGCCTTTCATCAAAGCCCTCTTTTTGTTCTCAGAGTAGAAATCCTTCCTCAAAAACGTAAAGAAAGATCTCAGAAAAAACAGTTGCTATTTATTAAAACTAAGACTGGTACCAGTGGCTGTGAAGTTAAGGCACGGCTTTGACAATCCACCAGGGTTTTCACAATGAACATCTGACTTAGTGATTTATGCATATTAATGAGGCTGGCCCAGGCGGAGGCAAGCTGAGCTCCACACTTCCTCTGCATCCTAATGTTTTCTGCTCCACCGGGATTATTACCCATGGAAATGTCTCAGATTCTGCGCTATTAATCTCTGTCTGTCCTCCTGTTCGGCTACATAATGACTAATTAAACATCAAAAGAGCAGCACAAGGGATCCATTCTGACAGCTCTGCTCCACACGCCACGCATCACCCTCTGTCCCAGGAGAGGAGCTGAGGAGGCCACGCTGTGACAGGGCAGACCCCAAAATCAATCACCTTAATGTACAGACGCATACACACACAAACACTATGTAGTACACATAGGCACGCACACACCCCAGCCATCAACCAGACACCCCTGTGCAACTGTAGAAGACGTCTCTGAAAAGTCCAGGAAAGCCCAGCTACGTTTGTTTAACAATGATGTCAACAACTGTCTTCGTCAGCCTGGATGTGTGTGTTTATTTTTGGTTAAGATCCCTGATAGATCTACTTCTATGCAGGAGAGCTGTAGCAGGCAGATCAAATGATCTTTTACTCACAGATGAGGGCAGGCCAGGAGGGACCTTGCGAACCTTCTTTGTTTGAAGAGGATCTGTGAAAAGGCACGACATGATTAAGACAACAGAGAGGGCCTATGTGGGAGGTAAACAACACAACGGCTCATTGACGTCTGGAATAAAGAGGGATGAAAGGATGCCAACCCCCGCCTAATATTTGCTTTCACAAATCAAGTTATACATATATATATATATATATATATATATATATATATATATACACACATACACACATATATATTTTATATATTTTTACTATTTCCCACAATGTAGAATAATAGTGAAGACATCAAAACTATGAAATAACACATATTGAATCATGTAGAAACCAAAAAGTGTTAATCAGATCAAAATACATTGATACTGTAGATTTTATTTTTTAAAGTAGCCACCCTAAAGTAGCCTTGATGGCAGTTTTGCACAATCTTAGCAATCTCTCAACCAGTCTTCACAATTGTTCAATGTGGAAAATATCAAAAATATAGAAATATCCTTGAATGAGTAGAAGTGTCCAAACATTTGACTGGTACTGTACATATATATATATATAAATATATATATACTGCTCAAAATAATTAAGGGAAAATGTAATCATCACAGTATAACAGCAAGTCATTTAAACTTCAGGGATATCAATCTGTCCAGTTAGGAAACATAAGCGATTGTGAATCAATGTGACCTGATTTAGTGCAAATAAAATTGACAACAGGTGCACTGGAGAGGCAACAGCAAGACAACCCCCAAAAAGGGAATGGTTTTGCAGGTGGTGGCCACCGACAATTGCTCTCTCCTTATCCTTCCTGACTGATTCTTCTCTAGTTTTGCGTTTTGTTAGTGTCCTTGTCACTACTGGTAGCATGAGGCAGTTCCTGCAGCCCATTCAGGTTGCACAGGTAGTCCAGCTCCTCCAGGATGGCACATCCATATATGCCATCACAAGAAGGTTTGCTGTGTCGCCCAGTACAGTCTCAAGAGCTTGGAGGAAATACCAGGAGACGGGCTGTTACGCGAGGAGAGCTGGACAGGGCCGTAGAAGGGCATCAACCCAGCAGCAGGACCAGTATCTGCTCCTTTGTGCGAGGAGAAACAGGAGGAGCGCTGCCAGAGCCCTACAAAATGACGTCCAGCGTGCAACTGGTGTGCATGTTTCTGACCAAACTGTCAGAAACAGACTCCATGAGGGTAGCATGAGGGCCCGACGTCCTCTAATGGGACCTGTGCTCACAGCCCAGCACCGTGCAGCTCGATTGGCGTTTGCTGGAGAACACCAGAATTGGCAGGTCTGCCCCGTTCTCTTTGGTGGTGGTTTGGCGGTGGGTCAATGATGGTCTGGGGAGGCATATCCTTGGAGGGTCACAAAGACCTCCACGTGCTGGTACCCTGATTGCTGTTAGGTACCAGGATGAAATCCTCAGACCGATTGTTAGAACTTACGCTGGTGCAGTGGGCCCTTGGTTCCTCCTGGTGTAGGACAATGCCCAGCCTCATGTGGCAAGAGTGTGTAGGCAGTTCCTGGATTACAAAGGCATTGATGCCATTGACTGACCCTTACGTTCCCCAAACCTGAATCCAATTGAGAACATATGGGACGTTATGTATCGGTGCATCCGACGCCACCAAGTAGCGTCAGAGACTGTCCAGGAGCTCACTGGTGCCCTGATCCAGGTCTGGGAAGAGATCCCCCAGGACACCATCAGCCGTCTCATCAGGAGCATGCCCAGACGTTGTCGGGAGTGCATACAGGCACGTGGAGGCCATACACACTACTGAGTCACATTATGAGTTGTCGCAATGAAATTCACGCAAGTTGGAACAGCCTGTGATTTCAGTTGTCTATTCTGATTTTCAGTGTGAGTTTGAATCCAGCCCTCAATCGGTTGGTGATTTTGGTTTCCATTCACCGTTGTTATGTCATTTTGTTCTGATTTTGATCTTTATTATATTTAGTTCATTGAGAACTGATGTGTGAATTTAAGTGTTCCCTTAATTTATATATATATATATATATATATATATATATATATATATATATATATAAAATCTATCATCTGTTGTTATCATCAAAATAGTAATAATTAGTATTTCAATAATCCTCTAAATTGCTTTGCAACAGTTATTAATCCATTGAAAACAAGGACTTCCACAAGCTTTTTAATAAAGTGAAAACAGATCAATGTGGTTTCGATCAGATTCAGTAAATCCAGTCCTCCGAGTCAGTCTTTGCTAAATAGTTTGGTCTTTTCTCTCTGAGGTGTACAATAGTGATGGGCATCATGTCAGACTTTCTGTTTCAAACATACTAGACCATAATGGCACTCTCAAAGAACATTTTGAGATAAATAGAGAGTTTGAGCACTCTTCATCTCTCTAGGAATGGATAAAATGACACTGACCTACGGGGGTTGAGTCCGGTAGGGGGCGTCTCCTGGAGTTGGCCCCACTGAAAGGAGGGTAGAAGGGAGTGGCGGTTTTCCCAGATGTGGTCACAGGCCCAGGACTCGCCATCCCAATGTCAGGCCGCAGATTGGCCTGGAGGAGATCAAAAACAAACAATAGATAAGGACATATTCACACTACGGTAGCTATATTTAGATAAACAAGATTTATTGCCAGCTATCAATTTTTTTTGATTGTAAACAGGTGACAGTCTAAATTTTCGACCATCAACTTTCGAGGGTACATGGTTTACTTTTGTTACAGTATCCCCTATGGCTCACTTTAGAGTATGTACAAGCAAGCAAGTTTAAATTATATAGCACAATTCATACATAGAAGCAATTCAATGTGCTTGATGATGAAAAAGAAAAATATAAAGATGCAACAGAATAAAAACAAATACTAGATTAAAAACAATAAAACATCATAATAACAAAACATACAATAAGAAAATAGAAATAGAATAAAAAACAAAAATAAAAAACAAATAGGTCACTTGTCTCAATGAAATCAAACTTGTGAAAATAACAGCGAAAATAACTAAATTAAAATAAAATAAGCCAGCCAACTATCCAAACCCTGTTGCCCAAAGCATAGCTCAGATAAATGTTATAGGGCAAATAGGCCCTTCAAGTGGATCACAGGACAAGCTCATCTAGTGTGTGCGTGTGAGGGGAGGAAGGGGAGAACTCTTACAGTTAGGGGGTGATCATATTTACTGTCAAAGTTTATCAGCGAGGCACTGGGCCATGAATCAGCCATTCCCCTAATGATCTATTAAAGAGCATTAATCAATCCACTGAGCAGCTTCATGGAGATCTGCACCAGAGAGAATAGGGGCCACCGTGTGTTATGGTACCATAACTCACTAACAACCTCCCCTCAGACAAAATACATCTCTTTAACGCTAAAGACAGTACAAACCTACTTTCATAGCAGGAGACAATTTAAATAATGCATGTTCACCTATTAATAAAATAGTTCTTATTCAAAATGCAGGATATGTTGTATATGTTAATGAATGTGTCTTGTGCAGCTGAAGTCTGTTTCGATCAGAAGGATAATGTGGGTTTGGTTCTGTTCTATAAGGCTAGTAAACAACCAGCACGAGAAATTGATTCAAAGATACATATTTTAATTTCATATCTTTTTTTTACACCCAGTAATGTGTGACTCCTGGGTGTGTCACCGTTAGCAGCTCCACTGAACTCCAAGGAGAAATCGATCCAATCAGTCTGACCTAGTGATTTCCCTCTCCTCCAGCCTGCAGTGGAGTGGTATTGATCAGCAGCTATCACCGCCTGAGGGCATCTTCAGACAACGCCAGGGATACGTCCTGACTTAGAGTAGTATCCCTCTGAAGGGAGGAGCGCGGGGAGGCGCAGGCTTGTTGAGAGAAGGCAAGCTCAAGGCTCATTAAACCATCTGTCTGATCTCAGGAGCTGTCGGCTCCCCCCAAAAACCACGCCGGCTTAACTGGACAAAACGTCCGTCCCAGATCCCTGGGAGTCACCAGGCCACCAGCCTACTGGACCCGTTTCTGATCTCAGGCACACAGATCCAATTAGTAGAGAGCAGCCAGTACGAAACAGAGCCGTCCCAAAACCTGCCTCGGATCTGATGGACGCAGATTAGCGGGCTGGAGCCCTGAGTCCTCAGCATCATCTCCTGTTCACTGTGTCAGGTGACCAAGAGGAGGCAGCCTCTGGAAAGATCCAGCAGCCTCCCGACTTTACTGACCGCTGTGCCCCCAGCAATCTGGGTTAGCAGGTCAATTAAGTGCCTAATTAGGCTAATCTCCTGAGGGGAGTAAGTGGAGGGTAGGTGAGTTAGGATACCTTGGAGTAAGAATGAGCTGCTCTGGAGACTGGATGCCTCACAAACCTCTAAGAAACACTAGAGGTGCCAGACAGATTGCTTACAGATTGACACAGTAACCAATTACCTTCAGAGGTCTGAAGAATTGCTTTGACCTTGGGCCAGTAGGCCAAAAATATATACAATTTGTTTCATATAACTGTTATATGGATACAATAAGTAGTTATTATGTACCATAATAACTGCTAATTATTATGGAAAAAATAAATGAATGAACACGTGTCATAAAAGAATTTGGTCAAAGTGGTTATTCTAAAAATTTCCTGATTCTTCATCAACATCCTGATTTCATCATCAACATTCTGATTTTATCATCGACATTCTGATTTCATCATCGATATCATGATTTCATCATCAACATGCTCATTTCGTCAACAACATTCTGATTTCATCATCGACATCCTGATTTCATCATCGACAATCCTGATTTCATCAAAAACATCCTGATTTCAACATCAACATCCTGATTTCATCATCGACAATCCTGATTTCATCATCAACATTCTAATTTCATCATCGACATCCTGATTTCATCATCGACGTGCTGATTTCATCATCGACATCCTGATTTCATCAAAAACATCCTGATTTCATCATCGACATCCTCATTTTATCATCGACGTCCTTCATGAGACGGAAATGAAGGCCATTAAGTCCTGTGACAATCAGGTCTGCCACTGCTTTACTACAGGAGAAATGATGGGAGAAGCAGGCTCTAAAAACTGACAACCTGTCACTGAGGCCGCTGCACTGACATTGACATGGCACAACATACCAGACCACTTCTGATGCCTTGGCCCAATGATATTAAATCCTCCCAGCTATATTAGCTTTTAGAGAAACTACTGCATGGAACAAAACCAGACGAGATCCACGAGAGGTCAGATGAAATACCAGTTACAATGTAATCTACATACAGTAAAGCATTTAAAACTCCAGCCAGGCCAGGGATTATTGGTTGCTGATTAGAGATCTTTAAACTGTCAGAATCCTATTTAAAGCTTACAAAAAATATAGCTATGCTTTTATGAAGCTAAACCCATAACCTTAGATTTTCTGTTGTGAAAAAATAGAGACAATTTTGACACAAAAAAAGAGAACTGAATGAAATTGGGTTAACTGCCAAGGCTCTACTGTGTGTGTGACTGTCTAAGAAGAGGGAGAACATTTCCTCCCCTAGCACTCCAATAATAGTTTAGGCAAGAAAACCTCCCGCTTCAAATAACATTGTAGTCAATCATGTTACTAAAGCCCTACACGCGACACAAGGTTTTATTATGTCAAGGATCTCCTGAATCACAGGGCTCTCTGCCCAAGCCTCTTCACATCTCAATGATCATCTTCCACAGTGAAATGTCACACAGATTTCAAGAGATAACGGCAGTCGTCTGTCAACTGCATCCTGTCACTTTAATCAGGATAATCCGTCTCGCGGGAGCCACACGGGAGCTACCTGCAGAAGACAGCAACCTGCCAACCCCTCTCTCCCATTTCCTCCCCCATACCACCTCCCTGTTCATTACCACCTTCAACAGGGCCAACTCAACGTGGGCACAAACATGACAATATGCCCCCCACACTCCCAGTGATGATAAGCTGAAGGATAGACAGGATTTCAGTTAAATCAGATTTTGTACCCTCTACCAGCAGACACTTCACACAAGGACTGTGAGTAGATATACATGGCTTTGTTTCTTTCACTGGTGTGCATATAACAACTGCTCAAAAAGATATAGACATAAGGTTTAAAACGCGCTTTCAGACGGCCAAGCTCAGTGTACAACATGAACATTGGAATAGGGGACACAGCTGGCTGCAACAGTTTAAATATAGAACCCAATAAGACATAGAGAGTTCTACATCAAGTCTAAATGATCCAATAATCTGTCGCTGAGCGGGGCAATTTGTCTAGAAATGATCGGAAGCCCATAACTGATGAGCTGTTTTTCAGATATCTGACATTATTACGGGAGTATCCAAAAACCAACAACTTGATAGATTGTTTGTGCGTTTCATATTTCCATCATGGTCCTCCGAGACAAAAATACAAGTGTTCCCTTTTATTCGGTTAGTGTGGAACGATCGTGTGTCTTTAGAAGACGGGGGTTGTGAGCATTCGTCTGCTCATTAAAAGATAAACAATGCCTGATAATCTTTGCACCTGAGACGCTTTTCTTATTCAACTAAAGGAGATTCAGCGGTGGAGCCCTGTCGATGATCACTAGAAGGCTTATACAATATTAATAACGAATGCATTCTTCCTACATTCTCTATGGAATGAAATTGCTTTTTTCATCTTCCTGTTTTCTTCTAGGACCAGACAAACCGAGTCTCTGCCAGCCTCAGATCATAGCAGCTGCAGGCCTGCACCGATTCCCTAGTTCCCACACAAAATGTCTGAACTAGCATTCCATCTCCAAACGCTATTTTCTGAATGAGTAAACAAGCTCTCAACACATCAGCTAGGTTTTCACTGCGTCTGACTGGGAGAACAGAGCTGTTTTACCATATAGTTAGCAATAGACACCAGCTAGGTACTAGTGTGTACAGTCTAACAGCGAAGGGGATATTGAGGTGAAGGCTATTACAATGGCGCATGATTAACTTGGTGTTAACAAGTGGGTCAATGAGGTCAGCGGCTCCCTTGACATTTGTGTTAAGCCTAAAGAGGTCGGCTCTATCTTTTAAAGACATCTTTCTGACATAACCCTAAACCTAATCTTAAAGTCCAGACACATCATGCAAACCCCAAATCCCAACATCACTAGCAGTAATGTGGAATATAAATTCCCTGTACGGGGACCAGTGAGGCAGTGGAGCAGACACGGACAGAAACCATTTTCTGTGGATCACATCTCACAGCCACTTCAGAGCAGTGAGAAAGAAAAATACGGAGAGACTGGCGATGGAGTGGGAAGAGTCAGAAATACAGTCAGTGAGAGAAGAGGACAGACAGAACAATGAACGCGGCAGAGGAGGAGTGGGAGAATACGAGAGCTCTCCTCATTGACTGGCTGACGTCAGGCCGGGAGAGAGGGTGCCGTGGATGGTGCACACAATCAGGCCTTTGTCTCCAACATCTGTGTGGCTGTGAGAGGGGAGCCAGCCTGGGCTGGGCTCACTGACCCTGGCTTAATGGAGGTGCTGAAAGTGGTGTTTCTCAGTAGTGTAGGGCTTCTCTTGCTAAGCTCTGCTGGAATACATCGGGCATGCAGAAACTCCCGAGCACGGGCAGCAAAGACGCGGCGAAGCCTCCACGCCTACCAATGTTCTCGTGAGATTTCTTACGCCACTCAATGAACCATGCCGTGGAAACATTCATATTCAGTCTATTTATACTACCAACACAGGAGTTCTATCTGATAAGCTGGACCTGCCAATTAGATTTATCAAGGTAGCGAGGAGCCCCAAACAGGAGAAATAGACAAGGAATGTATCATGCGTATTAAAGACTGGATATCAAACTCACCTGACAGCCAGAGACACCAGGCTCTCTCCCAGGCTCTCTCCCAAAGGCTGGAAACTGAGTCCTCTCTGCCGATTTACCTGTAGAGACACAAAGAAAGACGTGCCATTGACACCACAACGTCAATAAAACATGGTTCTGACTGTTTAAAGCATAGTTCTGACTGTTTAAAACATGGTTCTGACTGTTTAAAGCATGGTTCTGACTGTTTAAAGTAGTGTTTTGAAAGAACCAGGAAAAGTCTTAATTAATTTTCACTTGTACAAAACACAGGCCATAAGCCCATGCTCTGTATCATAATGCCGATCTGTAGTTTTTTATAATACTGAGACATCCTCCTTGACAAAGTTGCTCTATCAGTGTCGCCCTCCTCCTGAGAGAAGCACTTCCAGGCAGCCTTCAGGAGAACAAATGAAAAACAAGGAGTACCATGCACATGAATCACGCTCCCTGTAATACTCTCAACTCAGCACTTTTATCTGAGCGGAAAAAAACCAAGAGGCTCCTATATGAAAATGATAAACAACATTGTGCATAATTTGTGAGACTTTCAAACATTGCAGGCACCAGATGCAGCACTGGAACTCAATTTTGTTTACACAGGGGAAAAGGTAAATATTTTAGTGGGATCAAAATTCGGATAGTTCAGAGATTTTGTAACACCCGGACAAATCTGATCAGAAGATCATTCCGGTACAGGCGAACAGAGGCACAGGATAGAGGGTTCACCTCTCTGAGTATTGCTGTTAGAGGTTCATCTCTCTGAGTACTGTGGTTAGGGGGTTCATCTCTCTGAGTATTGTGGTCAGAGGGTTCACATCTCTGAGCGTTGTGGTTAGAGGGTTTATCTCCCTGAGTATTGTGGTTAGAGGGTTCACCTCTCTGAGTGTTGTGGTTAGAGGGTTCACCTCTCTGAGTGTTGTGGTTAGAGGGTTCACCTCTCTGAGTGTTGTGGTTAGAGGGTTCACCTCTCTGAGTGTTGTGGTTAGAGGGTTCACCTCTCTGAGTGTTGTGGTTAGAGGGTTCACCTCTCTGAGTGTTGTGGTTAGAGGGTTCACCTCTCTGAGTATTGTGGTTAGAGGGTTCACCTCTCTAAGTATTGCTGTAGGCAACAGTCATCCTGCATCTGAACAGTCTCCAGAGAGCCAGATAGGAAGCTGACCAAATCAGGTATAATGATTTAACTCCCTCGTAACAGCATTACAACTCATATAATATGATAAAATCATTTATAAGCAAAGGAAGGAGCATGTAGTTTGGAGTTAAAAACTAAATGCCCAGTCAACATCTGTGTTCCGTGACTGAATGTGTTACACCACTTGTTTTCAACATGTTTCCAAGAATGTCACTCATCTCCAACTTGTGAGGAGATTCTCGTGTCCCATAGTAAAATATGCATCCACTGCACTAGTTTTGTCAGTTCTTCACAGTGAATACCTAATGGCTGAGTGTTGTTTCTAACCTCACCGGGAGAAAGAGTGGAACTCTGGTAAGTGTTGTCTTTCCTCAGGTCTGGTCCTACCTAGGTAGCAGAGACAGCTCCCCTGAAGCTTTGGAGCATGACCAGACCAAGCCAAGCGTTGTGGCACGCCCAGGGACCTGAGCACAATTACCAGCGCCGCAGCACAGCCTAAACCAAGGGGAAAACATCCCAACGGTAAACAGGCATTTAACTGTTTAGCGTGCTGCTACGCATGATAACACAGCGCTAAGAGCCTCGGCGAACAGGGAGATGTTCCCACTGTCACGTCACACAACTACATGCGCAGCTACACAGGAAGGAAGATAACTATTCTGAAATAGAGAGATATATCAGATGACATATGGATGTACTGATACTGTCACTTAATGACCCAGTAAAGAATTTACAGTGTCAATAAAGAGACACTTTGCAAGACAACACAGAGACAAAGACGATGAGAAAATGAATAGGGGCTCGCTCGTCACGTATGTGATGAAAGTGGAAAAAGGGAGGACAAAGACTGTCTAGGAATGTCAAGGAAGCACAGCACTATTGCAATTTGTTAAGGTGTTACTGGCGAGTGTTTGTGCCAGGAAGACTGCTGGCTGCGACGCTGATGTTTGAGGAACTCGTGCCAGCCAGCACAGCTGCGAGCCCACCACCCCCTCCACCACTGCCCCCCTCACAAACACTTACACCCCCCCCCCAACTCTCCTCCATGAGCCAAATGAGTCACTCGGAGAAGACGGATGCAGGCGTAGAAGCGTGTGTAATGGCCAAGTGTGGAAAGTGTGGCTAGAGATGAACTTCAGGATCTGGTGTAGAGGTCATGGATGAACAGCGTTCTGGGTTCTGCTCGTCTGCCTTGCTGCCTGATGATCCTCCAACCCCCTTCTTATCTAATCCCATCCTCCATCTCCCCCTGGCACCTCTGGATGAGGGACAGGTCTGGAGGAGCCCTGTGATCAATAACCTGCCAGGCCCGCCGCTCCCCTCTGTCTCCCCCTGCCTGTCTCCCCCTGCCTGTCTCCCCCTGCCTGTCTCCCCGTGCCTGTCTCCCCCTGCCTGTCTCCCCCTGCCTGTCTCCCTGGAAGCCAACAGCCGCCACTTCCCCTCTGTAATAGGACACACCACACACTACAGAAAGGCTCTGACTGGGATGATTAATGGAGCCAAATCATCACACTTAAGCGCAGTGAGCATCTGGAGTTTGATGTGTGTTGGAAGGCCCCAGTACAGGACATGGGAGAGAGAGACTCACATCCCAGTGGCCGAGGCTAGGCAGACAGCCAGGGCAGGAACACTGTGCTCTGATTGTAGAGGGCATTGCTGCTGGTGTGACTGCTAACTCAGCCATTTAGGAACTTGGTTAAAAGAAACTTGAATCACAACATACAAGGACGTTTTCTGTTATACTTTAAACAAAAGACATCCAAACGAAAAGGCAGAAAACACAGCGTTCCATCACAGAGCATTTGGACACCTAGACTAATTACGACTTGGCTGTCTCGCCTTGACAACTACACCAGGAGAACATCTGAATTAATAGCAATTAGGCAGGTACTTTAAAGGGTATCAGTCAAGGTTTTTGAAACCACCAATCATGTGCAGTGATGGAGAAGGTGATTACAGGTCGAGTGAATGTGTGTTCAACATGATGAAGCAGTGGAGAACAAGGGGATGATACATCAGCTGGAACATATTGGCAGTTAGGTTATTCTTCAAGAGCTGCGTGAGAACCCAAATTAGCCTGACAAATACACCCTCATACACCCCAAATCACAGGGCTCTCTTCTGTCTCCAGACAACATAATTCTGAGGAGAAAAGGTCCCTGTAATAGCCTATATTTACAAAACCAGAACATGACTCTGTCCATTAAATCAATTGTCCTTCATGAAGCACTGAAGTCTGAAACAAGACCTCATCCATCAAAAGCTCACTAACCTATGAGTGAGAATATTAACTAAAACCATGCAAAAAGCCATGAGACGGATTTAACCGAAGTAGACATGGGCCTGACACTTTCCAGGGCGTTAGCCATGCGCTGTTCATTAACTCTCAAAGCAGGCAAGAACTATCACAGCCATCCCACCACTCACAACAGCAGCCCTCGTACCCCCATTACCGGATTTATTCTGAGCAGGTGCAGTCAGGCTACAGTAAAGCAATATTTTCTCCAACTGTTTCATTCTGAGATTCTTGTCTGTGACAGTTTGTATTATTATTATTTTTCTTTATTGATATATTTCGGTGCTTCCAGAGACTAGCGTGTGTGTTGATGGATTGGATGCTAAATTCATTTATCATTCGGCCTGCGAGGAAGACACCAGGGCTGTCCAGGTGTTGACACGCATGTCTACCAAGAACAGTGTTGACATTGGCACAGACGCAACCCCCCAGACGCATGATGCAAAAACAACAAGAATAAACCGGCTTAATTACAGCCAGCACTGCAGATGATCTAAATATACATGTCCACCGGGACAGTCACCTTGAATATGACTGTGTCTCCGAGCCACATCAATGGCATTGACCACAACGGCTCAATTAAAAAAAATCTATCTTAACGAAAAAAGATCCTTAAACACAGGAATATGTCCAAAACTGTCTCAATGTAAATGTTTCAGAATATCTTCCAGTGGTGGACTAGCGAGGCCATTATAATTATTGTTACTGCTAACATGCTGACTTTGAATTCACTGCAATGATACGCAATGTAATATGGGGATTGTAAATCATTATGTTGAAAAGTTTGCATCAATACCAGCAAAAGGGCAGTGCAAAAAGAAAGTGCACGTGCACAAAGTTTCTGTCATTATATCCAGATAAAAATGACTTGCTTATTAATCTGCAGAGAACCATATGCATCTGTTGTTATTGCTAGACTGCATATGTTGTGTTCGTCTGGGCTTCATCATGTGTTGGCAGTAACAGGTCAAGTGGAATGGACCTGCCTTTATCTTGCAGGTCTGTGATGTCAATGGAGTTTTGTGAGGCAGATTTTCTGAAGTCTATAGTCTACCACATATTGGGGTTTTTTTCTGATACATGATTCAATCTTTCTTTTTATGCATATATCAACACCCATCACACAAACATCTTGTCTGGATTGATCATTCTCCTAACCTCTCTGAAGCCAATTCAACATATTCAGCCTCGGAAACATGATGACACTCTTGGGAATGAAGTTGAATGGGTTCAGTTCACTTAGCTTGGACAAGTACATAAACGTGAGGTGTCTGCTTTGTTTCTGTTAAGGAAACATTTTAGAAAATATGGCTTAATATTGTTTAATATTACCCCCTATCCTGACAAGCTGTGCTGTTTCCCATGTATTCCCTACCACCCTGTAAGTGACGTTGACTCAACTGTTTGAACTGCTTACAGGGACTATAATGACTGGTGTACGAATAGCATCTGCAATGTAAAATATTGAAATGTAATTAAAGAGCAGGCATTGTCAGTAGTCAATGACAGTATGGCTCCCTATTGATCAGAGCACAGCAGCGGTGTGTGGTGCTCCTTGTTGTGATACTCTGGAACGTAGTGATCCGAGCATCTCTGGGGATCAATTCAAAACCCCAGCCACAAAAACAGCCAATTAGTGAGCTCTGTTCCACTACCCGCACCCCTCAGCCTCTCCTCAACATTCCTACCCAGGGCCTCTCTGTGTTCCCCCTGAGACCCTTGACTCGACCCTCTGGTTAGGAAGGCATGGACAAAACAAACACAGCACACAGGATGAGGAAATAGAGGGTAATGCTAAACACAAATGAACAGAACACAAGTCTGTTTACCCCTTTCTTTCCATTGAGTGCTGTGTCTGTGAAGACCAGGCTCCTGTCCCTGCTTTACGAGTGCTAGGCTAAACCCTCACCGCAATCCATTATCCTTGTCAAGTTAATGTTCCGTGTTGAGCCATACGGCTGGGCTAACATGCACAATAAAGGAAATTCCTTCAACTTGTTACAATCAGCACTTTCAGCTGTCCAAAAGACAGACATTAACAGCTTTATTGTGTTTGCTGCATTTTCTGTTGTTACCTGTGACAAAAACAGGAAAGCAGACAGGAAAGCAGAGAAACTGGAAGGCGAAAGAGTTGGCCTCGTAATGTTAAACACAACATATATGTAGACTCAGGGACTTGTGGTGTGGAAGACAACATATATGTAGACTCAGGGACTTGTGGTGTGGAAGACAACATATATGTAGACTCAGGGACTTGTGGTGTGGAAGACAACATATATGTAGACTCAGGGACTTGTGGTGTGGAAGACAACATATATGTAGACTCAGGGACTTGTGGTGTGGAAGACAA